>CM036758.1:39622112-39887112 GCA_020796225.1 Arion vulgaris
TCCCGGACAATAAGAAACAGCACACGTCTCTGATAGAATCCCTACTTCCCGGAGTAAGGACCAAATACAAATTGTCATCTCAGGAGCAAGAGTCTCCCATACACAAACTCGAAGTGTAAGTCAAAGGTTCCACCACAATTACCAGTTTCTCTGGCGAAGGGGAGATTAGTGTACAAGTGAACATGAAAGGATGAGAGGTGCATCCAGTGACGAAACGTGAGCCCACATAGGGCACAACTCGAAGCCCTGAGGAAGGGACAAACATGGCCAGCTGTGGGGCAAAAATAAATAAGATAAATGCGTAACGAATAAAAGTCTACCCTCGTGTCGTCGGTACGAGGGAAGATTAGCAGATGACTCCGTATCGGTGTCCTAGCGCAATAAACATGCTGGACAAGGTTGGCCGAGCGCAAAACATTTTTCAAAAGTTGATTTTTCAGTGCATAACGAAACTGCCATCCCCTGAAAAACAGTGCAAGGTACAGTTGCGATAACAACTAACATCCTTGGAAGAACTGAGGCGGGCGATGCCTAACGGAACTGACAACCTTGGGACAACCGAGCAAGGTACAGTTGCAGTCACAACTAACATCCCCGGAAGAACTGGTGTGGGTGATATTGATGAACGCAAAATCTCAGTTGCATTGCTAGCGCCAATTGAAACGACCCTATACATTATTTGTGCTTGGCCCCAGTCCGGTGTTTCCCGAGGCTAGGGAAAATGCGAAGTAGAAACTGCACATTGAAGTCGAACTGCCTCGTAAAGACTGAGGATGTTCTTACTCTGAACAAACTCAAGTGACAGTAAAAAGGTCGACAATGTAAAGATCTGACAGGATGTCCGGATCTGAACATTGGCGAAGGCCGATACTTTACACGGTGTTTTTATACGAGTAAGACGAAGTCAAGGACAAGCTTATAAGCTCGTGAAATGTTTTGAACACTCTGAAAACTAAGGTAGTAATCACTGTTTGGCATAGATACATAAAGCCAATAACGGCAAAGCTGAGAAAGCGAAACCAGCGTAATAGTCGCAGTAAAGGATCGACTCATTGGGAAAGATTACACGCTGTAAATCAAAAAGCTGAGCTGCAAGGAGGCTGGCTAGTACTCCTGGGGGCGTAATCAGTCCCGGCAATGTGGATTTTCCTCAAAGGACTAATTGATCACCTATAACACAAGAATGCTTGGCGTGAAAGGCGCGGAGGAGCTGACACAACTGAGTAAGCGAGGAGAAAAATACAGAGAAATGTATTGACTGATACAGAGAAGAGAAAGAGTATATACAAGAGAAGAGAGAAAAGATAGGCCGTGAAATGTCAAAAGGAAGAAAAAGAGAAAGAGAAAGAGAGAGAAGAAGAGAGAAAGAGAAAGAGAAGAGAGAGAAAAGAGAGAAGAGCAAGAAGAGAAGAGAAAGAGAGAGAGAAAGAGAGAAGATGAGAGAAGAAGGAAAGAGAGAGAGAGAGCAGAAGGGGAGAAAGAGAGAGAAAGAGAAAGAGAGAGAAGAAGAAAGAAGAAAAAGGCGAAGAGAGAGAGAGAGAGAAAGAGAGAGAAAGAGAGAGAGAAAGAGAGAGAAGAGAAAGAAGAGAAAGAGAAGAAGAGAAAGAGAGAGAAAGAGAGAGAGAAAGAGAAAGAGAGAAAGAAAGAGAAAGAGAGAGAAAGAGAGAGAGAGAAAGAGAGAGAGAAAGAGAGAAGAGAGAGAGAAGAAGAGAAAGAGAGAGAGAGAAAGAGAAAGCATGTACAACTTTCAAAAGAGCTCTGTACGTAGAGTTTAGACGCTCACCTCTCGTTCTAAAGGTATTCGGTTCGCGCACTTATGGAGCAATCGGGATATTGTTACAAAAGACTATGATTTCAGTGTAGGTGAGATCGAGTTCCTAGTCATATCGTAGACAGACTGTCAAATGTAGTTCCCGTATTCAAAATGAGCAAAACTATTAAAACTGTCCTGTCATATCTTGAACATGATTCATTAAATTGTCTTTCCTTCTAGAACATTTTTCAAATTCAAGGGATGCATTTGTTGAGTTAACTTGATTATGAAAGCTGCTAGGTGTGACACATGATGATGATGATAAGATGTTGCTTTAATTTTAGAAATTATTTTTTAAACGGGCAGAAAATATTTAAAAAAAACCCATATTTCAATAGCAACATTTATCTTTGTTTCATATATACGTGTGATGTCAAAGTTCAAAGTTTCTAGTTACAGTGAGAATTTATCTTGTCATAGCAATTCTCATGTTCATGTAACCTTCATTTGTCACAAGCGTAACACTAGAAAGTAAAGATGGACGTTGTGATGTTGAGACGTCACGCATCCTGTACTGTTGTTAAATAAAAATGATGAGTTAACATTTTGTAAACATCTTCCGAACTAGGTTGTAATTTATCATATCTACCACATTTAATGTTCCAATCGATATCTATGATTTAGAATCAATGTTTTAGTCATCTAGTTTAGTGTTGTCGTTTTTGTTCGTGTTTTTTCTTGATAAAGGCTGTATGGTCGAAACGTTGATTATTAGTTTCATTTGTGATTCGTATATGGTGTCTTTCCTAGCCTCTGTTGATTATGTGGTTCCCTTTACTTTGTATCCACTGTGTATCTGAATAGTATTGCCTTTGATGCGCACAGTTTATTTTATAATCATCAAGTGAGGTCGAACCAATAATTTGCTGTTTCTTGATGAAGTTCAGTACTGATGTTTTACCCACTTTTTTGTTGTTGTTGGTGACTTCATTTCTAAACCAGTCTTTTTGATATTTCCGCATTCTGCTTAGAATTTGATCTCTATCGGATTAGTTTTCTTTTATTTTCGTTTTATATCAGCGTCCAGGTTTGACACTGATACCACTAATATCGTGAGAAATATCGTGTTGTACAATGCTCTATTAGTTATCAAAGGAACATGTTTGTATTTTTAAAATGGTGTCATTTGACATATTATTTGATTCGTTTTATTGAATCTATTTTGAATTTCTTTAGTTATTCTTCTGTTTACCGTCAAATTGATGCCCTAGATTATGAAAGTCCTTAATTCTTTTAATAAATGGGTCAAATGCGATTTCATAGAGGCAACGTCACGATAGGTTCAGTAAGCTCGCACTGATAAAGACCCTACCCACCTCACGTGGTGACCTGAAACAGACAGGGATCATGTCTGCCCAAGTGGGTAGGAATCAGGGAGCTACAGGTATAGTAATAGTGCAAGCGCAGTCACGTTGGGCATGTTCCTAATCCTGAGTGAATGCAGCATCTCTGTCCGATGTTAAATGAAAATTTGTCTAAATGCAAAAAAAACATACAAGTCGTCTGTGAACGAATTTCAGCTCCTCCGGAGTCAATGACAAAGTACAAACGGCTCTTTGGCGTAGATCCAATCCCAAATATACGGCGTCAAACGGATCATTAAAGAGAACTTGTACACGAAGGAAAGTGTGGGCGGGTGGGCGAGGGATGGGGGTGGGGGTGTGGGGGTGGGGTGAGACTGTCAGCGAGACAGATTCAAAACATTTCCCGTGGGATAAACCCCAGCCAACTCTAACTGGATCTGATAACTGACGGAGAAACCACTGACCTAGTTTAAGTTGGGGGCTGGAATATATATATATATATATATATATATATATATATATATATATATATATATATGTTTGATATAACCATGCAAGATTTTGCAATTTTACTCAATTCTGTGAGTTTATTATTATGTATTGGGGAAAAATATTCATGATATTGATATTCCCTATTGCAAAACTTAACTTGTTGCATAATATAACTGCGATTTAGCATTTTGTGTTGATTTTAAAATGAATTCATCTATATACAACAATACTGGAATGCGAGGTCAGGCGTTGTAGTTGTGGTCTGATTTCCCATAATTCTTACCTTAGTCCGCAGTCCCATAAGTTTATATTTTTCTCTGGGTAAACATGGTAGCCCGACCTATATGTTTATAGTACCATACACAAGTAGGGGCCTACCAACAGCGGTTTAATCTTAGTCGCTCTTGTCAGAGATCAATTATATGTGACAATAAGAATGATAACATTGGTCATGAAGAACGAAGGCGAAGAAGAAAAAGAAAGTTTTAATTTATATTTATCGATGGAGATTTTATTGATCTAACTAATATAAAAACTATTACCTACAATGAGTCGTTTATATCACTCGTATTAGCTTCCAGCAGTATACCGCATGGTATGAAAACGGGAATCTTTAATTGTATTGACCACGTGACACAACAAGATGATAAAACTAAAAGTAAACACATTAAACAATCATCTCCAAATTAAATTGTTGAAATTATATTAATTTTATTACCAACATCTGGAGTATTGTCTCATTTATTTTTTTGATTTAAATAAACGTCCATATTTTAGATTAATTTTCTAATTTACAGAAATCGTGTTGTAAAATTAATGACACACTAAATCTAACACAGTTTGTAGAAGCTGTGAGTTGTGCTTTATTTCTTTCTGTTCTTGTTTTAGGGATGCAGAATAATACACAACTCTATTCACTCTGAGACAACAGAGTGAACAAGAAATATAATATAATAAAGAGTTACACTTATTATTCATCGATCAAGAAAAGGCATTTGACAGAATAGATAGAAGTATTATATGGGAAAAACTAGAAAACTACGGGATCAAGGGACAACTGCTAGACAATATCAGAGCAATATATACAAATAGTCACAGCGTGGTAAGAACAACAGACGGAATGACAGACTCATTCGAAACAAAATCAGGAGTAATACAGGGTTGTGTGCTCTCACCTCTTCTCTTCAACATATATATGGACAGAATAGTTAAAGAGGCACAGTGCGGAAAAGACCTTATTGACATAGACAACGATCACGACGACCAATTAAACAACCAAATCAACGAATTGCTTTTTGCGTACGACCGAAGTCTAATCTATGAAGACGAAGATCAACAACACCAACACATGAATTCATTGCTATAATAATATAATATCATGTAATAATATAATATTATAATAGCATGTAGGAAGTACAACATGAAAATCAACAAATAAAAGACTGAGACCATGAAAATTAGCAGAACACCAAGCAAAGCAAACGTGCAAACAGATAGCAACACACCACAGAAAGTCACCACGTGTGAAATGAAATGCTTCAGGAAGGCAGTGGGAGTCACCAGGAAAGACAGACTACGAAATGAGGACATCAGAAGCAGAGTGGGCATAATTTCATGCACCGAATACATCGAAAGACAACAAGTGCAGTGGTTTGGACATTTAATTAGAATGAAATACAACCTACCACCAATAACAGCATACAATATAAAGAGATCGGGTACTAGAGCTAAGGAAAGACCAAGAAAAAGATGGATAGACAATATCAAGAACACACTACATAAACACGGTTACAACACAACAAGGGCTACTCATCTGGACCTAGAACGCAAATTAAATCTCCCATCCCTACGCTTAACTGTAAGAGTGGACAGACAGTCAACTACATCTTCTACCTTGGAATAGACAATAGAAAAATACAACAGTCAGTAACCTCAATTATATGTCGAATCTTATATAATAATACATCAATCTTTAAATTATTCTATGTGTGTATCCATCCTTTCATGTGTGTAACCATCCTTCTATAAAACTTCTATGTGTGTAACCATCCTTCTATACAACTTCTATGTGTATATCCATCCTTCTATACAACTTCTATATGTGTAACCATCCTTCTATACAACGTCTATATGTGTAACCATCCTTCTATACAACTTCTATGTGTGTAACCATTCTTCTATACAACTTCTATATGTGTAACCATCCTTCTATACAACTTCTATGTGTGTAACCATCCTTCTATACAACTTCTATGTGTGTAACTATCCTTCTATACAACTTCTATGTGTGTAACCATTCTTCTATACAACGTCTATGTGTGTAACTATCCTTCTATACAACTTCTATGTGTGTAACCATTCTTCTATACAACTTCTATATGTGTAACCATCCTTCTATACAACTTCTATGTGTGTAACCATCTTTCTATACAACTTCTATGTGTGTAACCATCCTTCTATACAACTTCTATTAGTGTAACTATCCTTCTATACAATTTCTATGTGTGTAACTATCCTTCTATACAACTTTATTGTGTAACCATCCTTCTATACAACTTCTATGTGTGTAACCATCCTTCTATACAACTTCTATGTGTGTAACCATCCTTCTATACAACTTCTATGTGTGTAACCATTCTTCTATACAACTTCTATGTGTGTAACCATCCTTCTATAAACGTCTATGCGTGTATCCATCCTTCTATAAACTTATATGTGTGTATCCATCCTTCTATAAACTTCTATGTGTGTATCCATCCTTCTATAAACTTCTATCTGTGTAACCATTCTTCTATACAACTTCTATGTGTGTAACTATCATTCTATACAACTTCTATGTGTGTAACTATCCTTCTATACAACTTCTATGTGTGTAACCATTCTTCTATACAACGTCTATGTGTGTAACTATCCTTCTATACAACTTCTATGTGTGTAACCATCCTTCTATACAACTTCTATTAGTGTAACTATCCTTCTATACAACTTCTATGTGTGTAACCATCCTTCTATACAACTTTTATGTGTGTAACCATCCTTCTATACAACTTCTATGTGTGTAACCATCCTTCTATACAACTTCTATGTGTGTAACTATCCTTCTATACAACTTCTATGTGTGTAACTATCCTTCTATACAACTTCTATGTGTGTAACCATCCTTCTATACAACTTCTATGTGTGTAACTATCCTTATATACAACTTCTATGTGTGTAACTATCCTTCCACACAACTTCTATGTGTCTTTCTTGACATTACTATCCCCAAATACCTATCCACTATCACTACATCAGTATATTACAAGCCTACTGATGCACATAGTTTTCTCCTTTATACTTCTTCCCATTCCCAGGCTTGTAGTGATTCTTTGCCATTCTCGCAGCTCTTGCGCCTTTGTCGCCTTTGTAGCGAGAACGATCATTTTCTTGATAGAGCTCGCGAGATGCTTGATTTCTTCGGCAGGCGCCTATTCCCGGAGAAGATGCTTGTATCTGCTATGCATTGAGTTCAGAAAATCACTCGCCAGGAGGCCCTTACCAGCCAGCATACGACTACTAACTCTGACAGAGTAAAACTTAACTTTCCACCCCCATAGTTCACTGGTGAAAATGTTTTATTCCGTCATCTGTCTATCCTTAAGTCACATCCTGAGACCCGTTCAGTCTTCCCCAACTATCCTTTGGTGGCTTAAAGACGAGACAGAAGTCTTAAGGATATGTTGGTACACAGTCGCCTTAAGTCCAAAGTAATTATTAGATGTTTCTTGCACAAATTAATGATTAGATGTTTCTTGAATAAATTAATGATTAGATGTTTCTTGCACAAAGTAATGATTAGATGTTTCTTGCACAAATTAATGATTAGATGTTTCTTGAACAAATTAATGATTAGATGTTTCTTGCACAAAGTAATGATTAGATGTTTCTTACACAAATTAATGATTAGATGTTTCTTGCACAAATTAATGATTAGATGTTTCTTGCACAAATTAATGATTAGATGTTTCTTACACAAATTAATGATTAGATGTTTCTTGCACAAATTAATGATTAGATATTTCTTACACAAATTAATGATTAGATGTTTCTTGCACAAATTAATGATTATATGTTTCTTTCATAAATTAATGATTATATGTTTCTTGCATAAATTAATGATTATATGTTTCTTACACAAATTAATGATTAGATGCTTCTTGCAAATTAATTATATTATTTAACTTTAAAGATTATTGCAAAAAATTGCACACACAAATTAGTTATACTATTTTTCTGAACATTTGAACAAATTATTATAACTGTTTGCAAGTACAAATTAAGGAAACTTTGTATTAACACAATAATGATACTAAACTTCTGTACAAATATGGGTACCTGCTTTCATACCATGAGGTTTATTGGATAATCCCCATTACCAAAATTTCACTGACAGCTAAGCAACAGATGATCAACAGTATTTTCATATCTAGTTTGTGTTACCAGCCCCAATCATGGACAATGAGCAAAGCACCTCACAAAAATAACTACATGTGAAATGGGTTGCCTGCGAAAAGTTACCAGCAACACCAGAAAAGACAGTCACCAACATCAGTATAAGAAAGAGAGTTGGCATAGAACATGCTTGAATTACATTGAGAAACAAAGAATGAAGTGGTTTGACCAATTAATAAGAATGCATCCAAATTAACAGTATACAGCTTCTTCTACAAGAGAACATCAGGAAAGAAGTCGAGAGGAAGACCACGAAAAGATAGTTAGATGGGATAGCAGAATCCTGTGAAAGAGCAAAAAATTAACAATCACCCAAGCTACCAGATCAGCGCAAGTCAAAAAAAGAAAACAGTAACACTGGGCAACAACCTGGTAGCAGTGTGACGACAAACGAAAACAATGACACTGGGCAACAACCTGGTAGCAGTGTGACGACAAAAGAAAACAATAACACTGGGCAACAACCTGGTAGCAGTGTGACGACAAAAGAAAACAATGACACTGGGCAACAACCTGGTAGCAGTGTGACGACAAAAGAAACAATGACACTGGGCAACAACCTGGTAGCAGTGTGACGACAAAAGAAAACAATGACACTGGGCAACAACCTGGTAGCAGTGTGACGACAAAAGAAAACAATGACACTGGGCAACAACCCGGTAGCAGTGTGACGACAAAAGAAAACAATAACACTGGGCAACAACCTGGTAGCAGTGTGACGACAAAAGAAAACAATGACACTGGGCAACAACCTGGTAGCAGTGTGACGACAAAAGAAAACAATGACACTGGGCAACAACCTGGTAGCAGTGTGACGACAAAAGAAAACAATAACACTGGGCAACAACCTGGTAGCAGTGTGACGAAAAAAGAAAACAATGACACTGGGCAACAACCCGGTAGCAGTGTGACGACAAAAGAAAAGAAGTCACGATGGATAATGTGGTCAACATAACGCATGCCGTATTTACTTTACGTTCTAGTGTTTCCTTGGCACATGATTCAGGTTGGTCATTCCGCGACCCGTCACGGTCAGAATAAAAAGTTAATCTCACTGTGGAATTGAACCCCAAACCACACGGCTACTAACAAAGTTTCATAACCACCATGCTTACATTTCCCTCCATAATGATATATACGTCTACACAAATGGGGTGTGGAAGCTTAAAGCTAGTACTATAGTGCGTTTCAAATCTCGTGCCCACAAACTCCCTCTAATATCTCAGTATATATATATGGAACTGCAGTAAAACTATTTGATTGGCTATATTTGGTCGTCCATTTGTGTTTCATTTTAATTTGTCACTCCTGTTTGTTCGTTTGCTTGATAAAGGCCTTGTTGGTCGAAATGTTGCTGTATTTTGTCATTGTTTTTGTAATTTGTAAAACTACAGTACTTTGTAATTACGTGTTTTGCCAATCTAATATCTCAATAACCCTTGCATGAAATGCAACGTAATATTTTGCATGTGGTGTTCGATTTTCCATGACATTACGAATATATAATTAAAATGTATGTAGGTACAGCCGTTTTAATGAATCGGCAATTTTCTTTGATCTTTGACTACCTAATAATTATTTTGGTAGCACAAAATAGAATTTACAGCAATATAACAAATTTAACACTTTTGATCTTCCGGTAATTAACGGGAAAACACTAAAAACACGTGGATATTGAGGTTTTTAAAGTTGCGCACCAATAACAACAATGAAGCTACTGTAAGCGTTTCAAATGTATGTCTAGTTCATGTTTAATGTTTTTGTATACCGCATATGATCTAAAGTGAAAACTAGCTGCAATCATTTCCTTGCAATGTCATGACGATTAATAGAGCACATGTAAAATCTCAGCTCTTTACGTTAAAGGGCTTCGGACATACAGAATTTCAAACATGGGCATGAGTTTTGAAACGCACTATGGTTATATTATTGTAGAATTATTCTCTATCAAATATTTTATTCAGTTTGTGAATGAAGTATTGTTGATAGGGAGATAATACAACTGAAAAGTGGAATTGTAAACACTAATTATCTATGTTATTTCCCTTTAATGTTGGGTTTGTTCATCACGTCTAACGTCAAGAATAATTATTATATATTAATGAGATGTACCCTTTGTTATTGTTTTGGTATGGTTGTAAACATGGACAGACAAAATCATAGGCGTTGTTCAGTAGTAACACGTGTCGTGGAAGGTGTTTATTCTTCTATACCACATATCTGTCATTTCTGAACCGAAGCTGAGCCAGAGCGGTTCTGTGGTACTGTCCCCAACAGTTTCCGTGGTCCACATTCTCGATTCTTATTTAAAAGTATGTCTTTCTTCATTGTATCTTTCATCAGTTTGATGGCAGTAAACGTCTTATTTGTTGAGTACAAGCCTCGTTCATACACTGTTTAGTTTATGTTTTATTTGTTGAGTACAAGCCTCGTTCATACATTGTTTAGTTTATGTTTTATTTGTTGAGTACAAGCCTCGTTCATACACTGTTTAGTTTATGTTTTATTTGTTGAGTACAAGCCTCGTTCATACATTGTTTAGTTTATGTTTTATTTGTTGAGTACAAGCCTCGTTCATACACTGTTTAGTTTATGTTTTATTTGTTGAGTACAAGCCTCGTTCATACATTGTTTAGTTTATGTTTTATTTGTTGAGTACAAGCCTCGTTCATAAACTGTTTAGTTTATGTTTTATTTGTTGAGTACAAGCCTCGTTCATACATTGTTTAGTTTATGTTTTATTTGTTGAGTACAAGCCTCGTTCATACACTGTTTGGTTTATGTTTTATTTGTTGAGTCCAGCCACGTTCATACATTGTTTAGTTTATGTTTATTTGTTGAGTACAAGCCTCGTTCATACACTGTTTGGTTTATGTTTTATATCTGACTGTAAAAGTCTTTGCTTCAGACGACTATTGTCCCACCTTTGTCTTCGGATTTTTATCAAAATGTCATTTCGTCAACGGAGGTGTGACAGGGTACGAAACTCAGACGGTGACATGTTAGAATGACTTAGGCCAGTTTTTCCAAACCTTGTTTGTGCCCCACCAAAGCCTTTCAAAACGAATACCACCCCCAACCCCATGTAACATACACAATTTTTAATTTTCAAAAAATGAATTGTTCACTGAAGAAACTTAAATGATAGATTTTAGGAAGAAATCAATAGGAAATTGTTGAGGACACACAATAAGTAAATTTTGAAAACATATAATGGATAACTGAAATTCAAGTGCGAAATAATTTTAATGACATATTTTTCTACTTTATTTTAATTATTAGTAATTATTTATTACGTTTAGTTGGATCCATGCGCTTGATGCATGCTGCACAGAGATATCATGTTAGGTTTCAATTTAGTTAGCTTCAGCCAAGCCAGCAAATCTAACAGCTCGTTCATTATCCCTAACTCCTGCGTGCCCAGTGACAAAAATGAAGGTAATTTCTCTGATCATTGTCTGTACCAGTACCTCCACTCAGTTACGTCTCAGCATTCCTGATTCAACTTTACGAATCATGCTCACGGAGTCACTGAGTATGAAAACACGTGAGTAGTTGTGAGATGCCAACCATTTCACCGCCTCAATAACCGCCCGAACCTCCGTTGTCAAACTACTGGTGGCATCCACCTCCACGTTAATCAGTGAAAGATTATTTTGTTCGCAGTCTTTCTTAATTTATGTAATAACGGTGAAAGCAGACTAAAATTGAGGTGGCACAGCAATCCAATCCTCTCCTGTTTCAATTTCGGAAGGATCACATATTTTCCTGAGAGTATCTTCCACCTGACCCAGCCATGATCTGCCTCTCTTGAGTCTACACCCTTTCTCCTTAATGAGCTCTTCATGGAGAGGATGTTCCTTGTTTGCATTGATTCTTAGATATGATCGAACCCTCCAAGTTTCAATACTGTTAGCAATAGTTGAGAGGTCAAGAAGGAATCTCATTGACACTCCTGGTGTATTTTTGGTGCATCCCAGAATGATACGCATAGCCTCATTCTGAACTCTTTCCAGTCTCACTGTTTGCGTAGTGCTAATTGTTAGGAGATCGCATGCATATTCTATACATAACAGAACAATACCTTTGTAAAGGAGCACAAGAAGACGTTGCTCAATGTTAGCATCCGCATGATTCTCAGTGCAGATAGCGCGTTGCGAGCCTTGGTAATAACTTGGTCGATATGGTCCATAAAGCATAGACTGCGATCACATTTTACACCCAAATAACTCATAGATGCTGTTCGGGTGAGTGTATGTCCATCTAAAGTGACATGTGGTGTATTTAAATTGGTACTCTGTGCCGACAAAAATTTCACCGGACTACCACAGGGTCCCCACTATCTCCAATACTATTCAATGTATTCACCATAATAATTACGAAGCAGCAATTATCTGGCAGGGGACGAACACTGTCATTTTCAGACGACATCATGGTGTACATACAAGGGAGGAACAGGGATGAAATTTCTAATAAACTCCAGGAAAAACTGAACCGCATAATGGCCTGGTGTGATGTTTCTGGTGCAACGATAAACCATACCAAAGCTGTGCTTTCATAGTTCTCCTAAAAATCACATTGGAAAGTCTGACACACCACATGTCATGCTTCCTAAATTTCATGAATGTTTTCAATCCTGCTGTTCGATTTAGCTCTCACATCTTCACTTCTTGTGTCATCTTTCTTGACATCAATCAATCAAGTGCCATGTCTGCCGGCGTAGGCAATCATGTCTATCCACAATTCTCTCTACTTGGTTCATGTAATCAGTTCTGACGTCGATCTTGTGTCGAACCATAATGACAGGCCATCCAGCATTTTTCTCCTTTGTCTTCTGCGATCTCTCCATCCCTAAATGTTACCTGTTGTTACCAAATGTTCTAAACCTTCTCTTCGCATTATGTGCCCGAAGAACCTTGATTGTCGGATTCTTATTCTTTTGATAAGGTTTCTTTGTGTGCAGGCCTGAATTAAAACCTCCTCATTTGTTTTCTTCGCTGTCCATGGAATTTTCAGCATTATTCTGTAAAACCACATCCCTGTGGTCCAATGATCGTATTGATTGTTTATTCATTGTCCATGATTCGTTGTCATACAGAAGTATTGGATCAATATAGCACTGGAGCATTCGTTTTGCAGTGTCATTGGTAGTGAATTCGCACATAGTGTGTTTTTAATTTTCATAAAAGATGCTTTCGCTTGAGCTATTCTACTTCTAATCTCTGTTTTACACCTGCCATCTGATGTCAGGAGTGTTCCCAGGTACTTGAATCCATGAACTTGTTTCAGTGCTGTGTTATTTATGTTGATATTACATATTGGTGTTTCCTGTTTCTTGAAGACAACCATAACCTATGTTTTCTTTATAATTGATGCTTAATCCTTTCTGTTGTAGTGTGACAGGAACGGGCACAACCGTCCCCAACCCCGGGTAGTAGCCAACAGACTTGACAGGTAGTTTAGATAGATAAGTTTGTAGAAATGCATAATTAGAGACTGTAGTGTTTGCACACCAAATCTGCACACTATGAGCAGTAGCAATTCTAGAACGAGACATTGACGTAGTGAAACTAGTTGATGTAGATTTGTTAGTACTGCTTAGCGAGGTAGTGACAACATAGAGAGACGAACCTAAGCAGCGGACATGGATAGACGTGTTTGTGTGTTGTCTGCACTTGTAACATCAAAATAAATATGTATATATGAATACATCATAGTCGTTGAATATATTGTGGTCGTATGAAAGCCATTTGGAAAGAAAGGATCCACCATCAATAGGGAACAACATCAATTTAGTAAATAAATATATATATATAACAACCCAAGGAAATTACTACCTGGAATCATGTATTAGTTAAAAAGTAACCAACCAAAGGAGCATAATAGAGATTGCACTACAATGATGACAAGAGATGGGACTACTATAATGATGACACGAGATGGGACTACTACAATGATGACAAGAGATGGGACTACAGCAATGATGACAAGAGATGGGACTACTACAATGATGACAAGAGATGGGACTACTACAATGATGACAAGAGATGGGACTACTACAATGATGACAAGAGATGGGACTACTAAAATAATGATGAAAAGAGATGGGACTACTACAATGATGACAAGAGATGGGACTACTACAATGATGACAAGAGATGGGACTACTATAATGATGACAAGAGATGGGACTACAGCAATGATGACAAGAGATGGGACTACTATAATGATGACAAGAGATGGGACTACTACAATGATGACAAGAGATGGGACTACTACAATGATGACAAGAGATGGGACTACTACAATGATGACAAGAGATGGGACTACAGCAATGATGACAAGAGATGGGACTACTATAATGATGACAAGAGATGGGACTACAGCAATGATGACAAGAGATGGGACTACTACAATGATGACAAGAGATGGGACTACTACAATGATGACAAGAGATGGGACTACTACAATGATGACAAGAGATGGGACTACTACAATGATGACAAGAGATGGGACTACTACAATGATGACAAGAGATGGGACTACTATAATGATGACAAGAGATGGGACTACTACAATGATGACAAGAGATGGGACTACTACAATGATGACAAGAGATGGGACTACTACAATGATGACAAGAGATGGGACTACTACAATAATGATGAAAAGAGATGGGACTACTACAATGATGACAAGAGATGGGACTACTACAATGATGACAAGAGATGGGACTACTACAATGATGACAAGAGATGGGACTACTACAATGATGACAAGAGATGGGACTACTACAATAATGATGAAAAGAGATGGGACTACTACAATGATGACAAGAGATGGGACTACTACAATGATGACAAGAGATGGGACTACAGCAATGGTGTCAGAGTAAATGTTCTAGATCTGCCTACTTTGATTAATATTTTACATTCGTGGGCCAGAAAAGGATACCTTCGTCAGTATTTTTTTTATAACTTTACAAGTTATTTTTTTACATTATACTGCTCCAACTTAAGGACCCAAAGCTATTCCTTTTTGTCCTTCATTTCATGAAGGCGACCGGCGTGTAATTGCCCCGGTCAGGACCTATCTTTTTATATCGCTTCCATCAACTTAAGGACCCAACGCCTGTCCTTTTTGTCCTTCATTTCATGAAGGCAACCGGCGTGTGATTCCCCTGGTCAGAACCTATCTTTTTATATCACTTCAATCAACCGGCACCGCCCTGGTGTCCCGGACAGGGCCCAGGACCGACATTAGTGGGGATCGCCTAATAAAGATGTTGTTATTGGTAACAATGTACTCAGATGTCTCATCGATACCGGTTCTCAGGTCTCTGCTTTAAATGAGGGTTGTTTGAAGAAATGTGTCCATGCATCTCGACTAAATGAGAACAATTGGGTACAATTAACGGCCGCTAATGGTCTTAGTATCCCATATAGGGGTCATATAATTGTTAATATAGAACTTTATAGTACCTATCTTACAGATTGTTGTTTTTATATTTTTGAGGATAAGTCGTCACAAGCCAACTGCGATTATCAGGCCATTATTGGTACTAATATCCTTCGCAGGTTGCGATTATTTCAATCCATACTTGATACCCCAGTGAAAAAGGTTCTCAACAAGCTTGTGTCCACATCTTTCCCGGCCTTTATGGTCTGCTAAAGGAAAGAAATCGCATATTCAAGAGAGATCCTTTGGTTAGGGTTAGGGTTAGGGTAAGGGACAGGTTAATCGGCAGCTAATCTTCGAATCGTCTAGGTCATTAATTCGGAAGGGTATTGTTTGTTGTAGCACCGTGACACATTTGAAACATGGTGTATGTGCTATTCAAATATTGAATCTATCTAAGGAAAATATTTTTTGGTCCAACGGGACAGTGGTGGGGAATATTTATGAGTTGGAAACCACTGGGGAATTGGAAATTAAGGTTATTTCGACCACTTCCGTGGAATGTTCCATGTCAATGAGGAATAATGAAGAGTCATTTATTTCTATGAGTGAGTGCAATAGATTTAATATTGATAATATACATGGGTCACCTGATCAAAGTTTGGCATTGTTGTCTCTTTTACGACAATATGACATTGTATTTTCATACAATGATTCTGATGTCGGATATGCAGATAAAGTTCAGCATCAGATTAGATTAATGCAAGATACTAACCCCATTAAACTGCCGTATAGGCGAATCCCTCCGGCGTTTTACTCCGAAGTGCAAAACCATATTGCTGATCTATTACAGAAACAAGTCATACGTGAGAGTGTCAGCCCGTGGGCTGCTCCAATGGGATTAGTTAAGAAGAAAAATGGATCCTTGCGTCTTTGTGTGACTACCGCGAACTGAATAAAAGGACAATTAAAGATGCATATCATCTTTCTCGCATTGATGATTACCTGGACTCATTAAACGGAGCTAAATTGTTTTCCACTCTTGATTTAACTAGTAGCTATTATCAGGTAGCCATGCATAAAAAGTGACATAGAGATAACAGCATGTTGCATGTTTTTTGCTCTTTATGAATACACGCGTATGCCGATGGGGTTAACCAATTCCGCTGTGACGTTTCAGAGATTGAAGCAGAATGCAATGAGTGACTTTATGTTTAAATCTCTTCTTGTGTATTTGGATGACATGTTAATTTTTTCAGGAAATTTCGAGGACCATTTAGTTCGATTAGGAAATGTATTAGAGAAAATAAGATCGATAGGACTAAAGATTAACCCGGATAAATGTGTCTTCTGTAAAAGCAAAGTAGACTTCTTAGGTCACACTATTTCCGATGTTGGTATTGAAACTCAACAGTCAAAAATCCTGTAAATTCAGCAACTTAGTCCACCCAGTAACATTAAGCAAGTGAGTTCCTTTTTGGGTCTGGCAGGTTATTATCGTAAATTCATTCCTCAATTTTCACATATAGCTAAACCGTTACTTGATATAGTGAATGATGGTGATCGGTCTGGCCCGAATAAAATCACCAAACAGCGGAAGTCAGTGTGGACATCTGATTTTAGGTGGAGCAGCGAATGTGAAAATTCCTTTCGAGAGCTTCAGACTAAATTGACCTCTGCGCCCATTTTGGGGTTTCCTGACTTTGGGAAACCATATATCTTGGATATAGACGCATCCTATAGTGGTCTAGGTGCGGTTTTAAGTCAAAAACAGGAGGGTCTTAGTAAAGTGATATCGTATGCTAGTAGAACTCTTCGTAGAGAAGAGAAGAATATAAAAAGTAGTTTAAAATTAGAATTATTAGGTTTAAAATGGGCTATGACTGAAACATTTCGGTCTTATCTTTTAGATAATAAAGGTTTGACATTTTCGAATAAATCGCAATTGGGTGCTATTGAACAAATATGGCTTGCTCAGATGGCTGTGTTTGACTACGAGATTAAATATCGGAGAGGTTTTTAAACAAAATGCGGATTTCCTATCTCGGTATCCTTCTCAAGATCCACCCTGTGAGCCCAATTGTGATACGGATTCAGAAGACGGCGATGTCGGAATTAACCTTGCCACCTTGACACCGTTTCCCCATGGCCAGGATTTGGCGGTCCATGCAGCTGGGCTGGTGTCCGCGAGACAGCCTAAAACATATGGCCCATTGGAGCTGAATACATTACAACGTATGGATCCGGCGCTTCAGGTAGTACTAAATGCTATGGCTGGAGCTAATGATGGTTGTCCGGTGGATACGACCAGCTGGCCACGTGAGGCGCAGCGATTGTGGAGGTCCAGGGGTGAACTTTGTATTAAAAGGGGAGTACTTTGTATGAGGACAGCTAAGGTGGAGGATGGTGACGCGTTGCGTATTATTTTACCTCACTCTCTCTGACAGATGGTAATGTTGACTATACATGAGATTGGCCATCAAGGTAGAGATAAGACTCTGGCGCTGTTGAAGACTCGATTTTTTTGGTTAGGGATGGCGGGAGATGTCCGCGACTTAGTGAATTCATGTACTATTTGTAACATAAATAAACCTCTGCAGAAGATTACAACCACCTACGGTCATATGGTGGCCAATCGCCAGCTAGAGATGGTGGCCATGGATTTTATCGAATTTCCTAGAGATTCCTGTGGTTTCAAACATGTGTTAGTGATGACAGACGTGTTTATGAAATATGTGATGGCCATTCCAACTGAAGATCATACTGCAAAGACAGTGGCTAACATAATACACTCTAGATGAATACCGGATTTTGGAATTCCCATTAAATTACACTCGGATCAAGGGAAAGCTTTCGAGTCATCAGTTATACTCGAAATCTGTGGGTCTCTGTGGCTGAGTGGTTAAGCCCTTTGTCTTGCGAGTCGAAGGTCGTGGGTTCGAATCCGACCGCGGCCTTCTGTTCACGAGTGCAGTTTTTCCAGAGCCCCCTAGGATTGTTGCTGGAGCTACGGAGTTCGTGCTTTGTGCAATACTCTCGGCAGGTGGCGTGCCATTTCTGCGTAGATGGACCGAGCCATATGGGGTAAAACCCGGTGCAATGAAGTCAATCCTTCGGCTTTAAAACCTTAAACCTTTAAAACTCGAAATATGCCAAAAATATGGTGTAAAAAAGTCAAGGGCGACAACTTATAACCCGAGAGGGAATGGAATATGCGAAAGGTTTAATAGAACATTGGTGGCCATGCTGCGCTCTCTTGAAGATTCGTATAAATTGGAATGGTCTCGTCATGTCTCCGATGCTGTCCTGGGTTATAATATCACTCCCCACACATCTACAGGGTGGTCACCTTACTATTTACTGTATGGGAGACATCCAAAATTACCCATAAATTTCATAGTAGAAGATTTGTTTCATACCGATTCTCATGTGTTAGATAATGTAGACATCCATAAAAACAAACTGGCGAAGGCTCATATGGATGCCAGTGACAGATTACAACGCCTCCATAAAAGACATGATAATAAGCAAGGGATAGTTGACATAATACCCCTGGATAGTTTGGTGAGTAGAAGGATTGGCCATAACAGAGATGCCAACAAATTAGAGAACCTTTACTCTAGACAGGTATATCGAGTGGTGCAGACACCAGATGATCATTCAGGTTACTATGTAATAGTTCCAATAAACGGTAATAATCAGTCTTGGTTGATAATCTCGGGTCGCCACATCAAAAGATGTGAGAATTCTGATCACTGAATATTGTTTTGGAATTGTGCATATTACACATGGTCTATAGAAATTTCAGGAGGGGAAAATGCCTTGAGTGGGAACTTGTCAGGATAGAATTAGTGTCTTCACTGTCCTATGATGATATATTACATAGGTCAAATATTCGGGGATGTCATTTCATTCCTTTGGGATTGTTGGATGGATTTTAATACTTCTTTGAGGCTGTATTATGTTGTACTAAATATGTGACATATTTAAGATGTTAATTTATTTCTTTGGGATTGTTGGGTAGATTTTAATACCTCGCTGAGGTTGCACTATGTTGAATGAAGTATTTGACATTTTTGTTGGGACGTTAATTTAGTCCTTTGGGGATGTTGGGTGGATTTTAATGCCTAATGAAGGTCTTATGATGTTGATCCAAATGTGTCAGATATTTGGTGTTTTGAATTGATTACTTTGCGAGTTTTGTGTGGACTTGCGTCTCGTGTACGTGATCCTGCATTATGATGTATGATAAAGATAAATCATTGAGAGTTTATAAACTTCGGTAACTTGAGGTTAGGAGTTACCGGAGCAATGTTGATTGTTGGAGTTCATTAATTTCCCTGGGATTGGGGGTGGTGGGGTTTATAATACCTCGTGGAGGTTATATAATGTTGATAATTTAAGCATTATATCTACGTTTTTCCATGTCATATTCCATCTGTAACTTGTTTTTTTAGTTTTCAGATTGCAAGACTCTGACAATCAAAAGTGACATAGAGACCTGACAAGAACTGTGAGATACCCATCGCCATCCTACAACAAGTGAGGAAAGGTTGACAAGGTGCATCCACATCATATTGATCAGTTATTGGCACTGCCTGGAGCAATTGATACGCTGTTGAGTCACGTTTAGCAACGTGTGGGGCCTATATTTCTATTTCACCCATACAGTTTTGCTGATTAACTCTAATTTGATTCCATGTTTCAGCCTAGAATAGAGAGGGTATTTTGTTGATGTTGACCATGGTCACCTCATGTACTAGTTAATATATATATATATATGGCCCTTTTCATCTTTACAGACGGTCAATAGGCAAGTGTTTTACTGTGACAACTTCTGAGTTTTCGCTTTTCTCTCTTGTCGTTCAGCTCGTACATAAGTCTCTTCTCAAAAGACTCTGCGCCCTTCCGTAATTTGGCTTTCCACACAACTCTGTCATCAGCTAGTCCCTCCCATGTGCTGGGATCTATAGAAAAGTTTTTCATTGAGGTTTTGCAGACATCTTTATATCTGAGCAGTGGTCTGCCCTGATGCCTCTTCCCCACCGAAAGTTCACAGAACAACATTTGTTTTGGTATGCGATAAGTTTCCATTCTTCTCACATGTCCCAACCATCTTAGTCGTCTACTGCTGAGCATGCCCATGATGGAAGGCAGATTTGCACGTTGTAGTACTTCAGAGTTGGTTATCTTGTCGTACCACCTGATGTTCATAATCTTGCGGAGACATCGAAGGTGAAAGATGTTAAGTCTCCTCTCGTGTCTTGAGTAGGCTGTCCATGTTTCTGAGCCATATAGTAAAGAACTAATTACACAGGCTTGATATATTTGAGTTTTCGTCTGCAATGTCAATTTTTGTTGTCCCACGCTCGCTTTGATAGTATGCCGAATGTAGTAGCCGCACTCCTATACGAGCGTTGATTTCTTCATCAAGAGAAAGGCTGGCAGTGACCGTGGACCCAAGATAGCAGAATTTTTGCACTGGTGTTAGATGGTTACCATTTAAAGTGATATTTGATGTCTTACCTCCTGACATAATACAACTGTTTTGGAGACACTTATTGTCAGAGAAAAGAGGTCGCATGCCTTTGACAAATTATTAATTAGACATTGCAGTGTAAAGTCACGTTTAACGACGTGTGGTGACTTGTTCCCATTTAGCTATTCAACTTGTGTTCTCCTTAGACCCCGTCAGGATTTGCCTTTATTTTTTACCATGGTTGGCCAATATAGATTAGTTGTTGTTGAGTCACGTTTCACAACGTGTGGCGACTCTGTTCCCATTCAGCTTTTACAACTCTAATTACACTGCATTTCTCTACCTGAACATATATGGTTGGATTTCGCCGCCGTGTCGTTAGCGAAGTCGACCGGGGGATGTAGTAATGTGCCAGAAACGGGCACAATCGTCCCCAAATCCAGGTAGTAGCCAACAGACTTGACAAGTAGTTTAGATAGATAAGTTTGTAGAAATGCATAATTAGAGACTGTAGTGTTTGCACACCAAATCTGCTTACTATGAGCAGTAGCAACACTAGAACGAGACATTGACGTAGTGAAACTAGTTGATGTAGATTTGTTAGTACTGCTTAGCGACGTAGTGACAACATAGAGAGACGAACCTAAACAGCGGACATGGATAGACGTGTTTGTGTGTTGTCTGCACTTGTAACATCAAAATAAAAATGTATATATAAATACACAATAGTCGTTGAATATATTGTGGTCGTATGAAAACCATGTGGAAAGAAAGGATCCACCATCAATAGGAAACAACATCAACTAAGTAAATAAATATATATATAACCCAAGGAAATTACTACCTGGAACAACAATCATGTATTAATTAAAAAGTAACCAACCAAATGAGCATAATAGAGATAGCACTACAATGATGACAAGAGATGGGACTACAACATTACTTTTCACTTTCTCTCACTAATAACTCTTGACATCATTATCACCATTAACCTATCCACTATCACAACATCAGTATATTATAAGCCTAATGAGGCACATAGTTTTCTCCTTTATACCTCTTCTCCTCCCCAGGCTTGTCGTGATTCTTTGTCATTCTCCCAACTCTTGCGCCTTCGTTGTCTGTGTAGCGAGGACGATGATTTTCTTGATATAACTCGCGAGATGCTGGATTTCTTCTGCAATCGCCTATACCAGGAGAAGGTGCTTGTATCTGCTATGCATCGAGTTCAGAAAATTGCTCTTCAGGATGACAATAACAACCAGCATAGGACTTCCAACTCTGACAGGGTGAAATTTATCTTAACTTTCCACCCTCATAGTTCACTTGGTGATACAAGGTTTATTTCGTCATCTGTCTAATCTAAAGTCGGATCCGGAGACACGTTCAACCTTCCAAAACTATCATTTGGTGGCTTACAGACGGGACAGAAGTCTGAAGGATATGTTGGTACACCATCATCATCAAGGTGCGTATCCTTTATAGGAGGTTGCTCTCTTTGCAGCGCATCTGAAATTCACTCTGCCTCTAGCCAGTTCACCGATTTCGTCGATGGTCATATTCATGGTTTCTTTAATATCTTGGAGCCAACTTCTTCTTGGTCTGTCACTGCCTCCTCGTCCTAGGGCCGTGCCCTTCAATACTGTTCTCTCCAGGCCATCGTGACGTTGATGTGACCAAAGTATCTAATTTTTCTATATAGTATGTTATTTATCCGCCAATCTTTTTAACATTCAGTTCTTTCATGACATCAGTGTTCTTCTGTCCATGATATTCGTAGGATCTTTCTGTAGTTTTTAGTTTCTTAAGACTGGATTTTCGTTATTTTTTTTGTATAATGGTCCATGATTCACAACCACAAGTAAACACTGAAAAAATGCTTGTTCTCAATATTTTTAACTTGAATATTTTGCTGGTGCTTTGCTACATGTTCTTCATTGTGTTTAACTTCTTGATTGCTATTGCTAATCTTCTTGAGATCTCTTTGGTGCAGTCGTCGTTATTGCTAACTATTGAGCCTAGGTATTCGTAGTATATGAAGTAATTGTGAATTATTCGTATCTATTCCAAAGAAGGAAACATGAAATATGCACCAACTACAGAACTATTGGCCTTATAAGTCATGACAGCAAAATCCTATTAAGAATCATCATAAAGAGGATGGAACAAAAATTGGAAGATGAAATACATGAAACACAACATGGTTTCAGAAGAGGTAGAGGCACTAAAGACCATATCTGTAGCATGAGACTCATTATCGAGAAATGCAGAGAACACAACATAGAACTGCATGCATGTTTCATAGACTATTGCAAGGATTTCGACCATATACAACACCAGAAAATGTCGGACATCATGAAAGACATGCATTTTCCAACACACATTTTTTAAATCTCGAACCATTCAGCTATTTCACCTCCTATTTTAATGGTTGTCTGTTGTTCGTAGTTATAGAGATTCTATGAGTTGTACTATGTGTGTTGGAAAGTGCATGTCTTTCATGGTGTTCCACATTTTCTGGTGTTGTATAGGATCGAAAGCCTTGCTGTAGTCTATGAAACATGCATGCAGGTCTATGTTGTATTCTCTGCATTTCTCGATAATGAGTCTCATGCTACAAATATGGTCTCTAGTGCCAATACCTCTTCTGAAACCTGCTTGTGTTTCGTGTATTTCATCTTCTAATTTTTATTCCATCCTCTTCATATTGATTCTTAGTAGGATTTTGCTGGCATGACTTATAAGGGCAATAGTTATGTAGTTGATGCATAGTTTCATGTTTCCCTTCTTTGGAATAGGTATAAATACTGAATGTTTCCATTCTATTGGCCAGGAGGAGGTATTCCATATCTTTGTGCACAATTTATGAAATACCCGAACACTGGCCTATCCGCCTACTTGAATCAATTCCGCTGGTATATCGTCGAACTCAGGTGACTTCCTCTTTAAGGCTTTTGATGGCCAGGCGCACTTCATCCAACATGGTCTCTGGTTCTGTCTTTTCGCTTTCTGTTATTATCATATGTGGATTTTTAGATGTGTCTTCATACATGTTTCTGCAGTACTCACGCCATCTTTCTAGTACATCTTTATTTTCTGTTAATGTTTTGCCATTGTTATCGTTTATGACTTGTATTGATGGGCTGAAGTCACGTGTCAATATATTAATTTCGTTGTACATTTCTCTCTCTTTCCCTTGTTTTCTTAATTCATCAATTTTATTGCATGAGGTGACTGTGTTGTTTCTTGTCTTTTCGGATTTTTTTCTTGAAATCTCTTGAGTAGTTTTTATATTCAGTTTTTAGCTTCAGTGTTTTTTTCAGTTGTGTTAACCTGTTTCTTGTGTACTTTTCTGGGTATGATGTTTTGTGCGGTGCAGATTAATATATCTCTTGCCTTTGTTGCCAGATCATAAGGCGTCATGTCTTCTTGAACCGTTATAAGTATGTCAAATGTGCTTTGTATTTCTATGTTGTATTCTAGTGAAATGACATTTGTATCAAAACGTATATGGCCAGCTCCTCTCTTTGTTGTCTTTAGTCTTCATTTATAATCTGCCACCAGCAGTTCATGGTCAGAGTCACAGTCTGCTCCGGGTAATGTCTTTACTGATAGAATACATGTTATCCATCTTCTTTAGAACAAAAGATGTAATCTATTTGATTTCTGGTGTTACTATTTGGTAGGATCCAGGTGTATAGTCTTCTTGGACGTTGTTTGCTTAGCGTGTTTGTAATGAAGAGATTGTTTTCTAGGCAGAATTCAATTAGTTTTGTACCTCTTTCGTTTCGTTGTCCTATACTGAAAGGACCTTTTATCTTTTCCTCCTCTTCAGCTGTTTCCTTCCGACTTTTGCATTGAAATTACTATCAGAATGTCTCTTTTACCAACTTTGCCTATTGCTTCTTGTTAATTTGTGTAGAATGCATCGATATCATCATCAGGAGATGTGGTTGTTGGGACGTATAGTTAGGATTATTGTGATGTTTCTGTTTGTTGTCTTCAATCTCATCATGATGAGTCGGTGGTTGATTGGATTGTATCCAAGTAGTGTTTTCTTATTGTCTTTGCTAAGATATTTTCTTTGCCAAAATGAAGTCTACCTCACTCTGTCCACTTTAACCCTTTTCTGAGTATATTATTATGGCACCTGTTGAGTTTTAAAGTGCCCCTGGCCAGCCCATCTGTGCTTGTTTATTCCAAGTATAGGTGTTTTCGTTCTTTCCATCTCATTGCAAATCATGTAGAGTTATTCCATGATGAAGACTTCTTACATTTCATGCTCCTAATTTTATTTTCTTCCGTAGTCCAATGGCAGGTCTTTCCGAAATAAGACAATCGGGCTTTTGGCCGTCATCACATTTACTTGTACTTGATCTGCCATCTTTTTATTTCCAAGTTCGCAGAATTGATCTGACTGGCCTGGTGGACACGCCATCATATTTTTGAGTTTTAATTAATGTCATGTTCTGTATCAAGTTCTTGGCAACATACAATGAGTAGTTTGCCAGACTTTCTTATTGGTTCTGGCCACTTAACCATAATAATATCTGGTGTGCCTTGAGCCCGAAACCAGGCTGTTCCAGCTTCCGCCTTCGAACCCATTGTTGACATTGTCAATCCTCTACCTTTTCTGCCGGCAGCCGTGTGTACTGTAGAAGAGAGACTTCATTCGAGTTTTGCTCTACGTATTATAGCCGGCTAGTCTAAGCCGTTCCCGGGTGTGGCGCTGCTGTACACAAGCAAACTCGAAAAGTCATACGCGAGCTGGGAATGAGTGGTGGAACCAAATTGGCTCCAAGTCCCCTAAAAGGACACGACTGTCTCTCACCGTGTTGGTACACAGTCGCCTTAAATTCAATGTCCAGAGTCATTTTGGCACCGTTCAGTGTGGTCGTCGGAGATGCCATACGTGTGATGGTGTGATACCGACACGTACTGTATCTTTTCCTAAAGTCACGTTTGTTATAGTAGATTGTTTTACATGCGAGTTGTCCCGCAGTATAATCTACGCCATCACTTACACGAGGTGTGACAAGACATATATCGGCGAAATAGGCAAAATGTTTAGTGACCGTTTCAGCCAACACTTGCGCAATATACGTCAAGGCTCTGTGACCCATGTATCCACTCATTTCAATGGAACTGACTATTTGGGAGATCACAACGTCCAGATCACAGCTATCCGATCATGTTCTCTATTGATCGCAGTCGTTTTGCTCTATAGAATCGTTTTATTTTGTTATATTTTACATTTCGACCTCATGGACTCAATGCACTACATTCCTATGCTTCTGAGTACTTTCTCTTCTCATGCTCCATATTCTATATGTGTATATGTTTAATGTATATAAGTTACATATTTACTTGTTTTCTTTATTGTTCTCTTCTTTTCCACGTATAGTTTTTTTTTGCTTTTATTTCGTTATTCGTTTCTAGTCATAAATTTTCATTTTAGGAAAGTTGTAATGTCTCTGTCGTAGTCTATATATAATGTGCTGAGAAATTCATCACTCCTGTCGTATAGTTTGCTTAATGCATGCCTTTTGGTCGAAACGTTGTTGTATATTGTCATTGTTTTTGTATTTTGTAAAACTACAGTACTTTGTTATTACATGTTTCGCCATATTACATAGCTTTACTCCAGTCTCCCCCTATATCGATAAAACTAGTCACTAGAGACTACACGTACAAACTTTAGTTAACATTGAATAACTAGTCACTAGAGACTACAAGTTACAAACTTTAGTTAACATTGAATAACTAGTCACTAGAGACTACAAGTTACAAACTTTAGTTAACATTGAATAACTAGTCACTATAGACTACAGTTACAAACTTTAGTTAACATTGAATAACTTGTCACTAGAGACTACAAGTTACAAACTTTAGTTAACATTGAATAACTGATCACTAGAGACTACACATACAAACTTTAGTTAACATTGAATAACTAGTCACTAGAGACTACAAGTTACAAACTTTAGTTAACATTGAATAACTAGTCACTATAGACTACAGTTACAAACTTTAGTTAACATTGAATAACTTGTCACTAGAGACTACAAGTTATAAACTTTAGTTAACATTGAATAACTAATCACTAGAGACTACAAGTAAACAATTTAGTTAACATTGAATAAATAGTTACTACAGACTACAAGTTACAACCTTTGGTTAACAATGAATAACTAGTCACTATAGACTACAGTTACAAACTTTAGTTAACATTGAATAACTTGTCACTAGAGACTACAAGTTACAAACTTTAGTTAACAATGAATAACAAGTCACTAGAGACTACAAGTTACAAACTTTAGTTAACAATGAATAACAAGTCACTAGAGACTACATGTTACAAACTTTAGTTAACACTGAATAACTAGTCACTAGAGACTGCAAATACAAACTTTAGTTAACATTGAAGAACTATTCATTAGAGACTGCTTATTTCCGAATGTATTAATCGGGGTCAAAGGTGCAAGTCTACGGACAACATCGCGCCAGGTTTAGTCAGCTGGCACTATTCAAGATCATACCCCACCTCCACGCGGTGACCTTGGAAACAGACAGTGGACCCTATCTGGCTAAACGGGTAGAGATTGAGGGAGACCTACAGGTAGTGGTTGTAGTGCAAGCAAGTGAAATTAATGCAGTTCAAAAATCCCTAAACAAAATGCACGCATCTCCTGGCCGATGTCCGATGAAATGTTACTCAAATAGTTTTCTGAAACGTAAGAAATAGTAGCGTACGAGTCGACTGTGAACGAAACCCAACTCCCCCGGAGTAAATTGCCAGCTATGGAGCAAGAATCAATGAGAACGATGCGTAACAAATCAACGGTCTCGGCAAGTGTCTCTGAAAACACTGTAACGTATCGTAACGACACATGAGAAGATTGCGATAAACTCCGTACATGAGGCCAAGCGCAGATAAATCTAAAGTTGGCCTAGCGCAAATCCTAAAGTTGCGTTTTAGCGTCTAACGAAACTGCTTTCCCTGAAACAACCGAGCATGGTACTATTGTTTTTACAACTAACATCTCCAGAAAAACCAAGACAGGTGATGTTTGGACAGCGCATAATCTAAGTTGCGCTAATAGCGCATAATGAAACGACCCTCTACATCAGCGTTTCCCAAAGTGGCGGTAGCGCCCCTGTGGGCGCTGAAGAGTTCTAAGGGGCGTAGTGGGCTCGGAAGCATTTGTGGGGCGTTCAGGAGATCTAGGGGGTCGGTGGCTCCTTACAGAACAAATTAATAATATATATTTAAAAATTAATTATTTTAGTTTTTTTACGATTGAATAATCATTTAAACCTTTAATTCTGCATTTTAATTCATCTTATGCCCTTTTTTGCACGATCCATTTTTCCAGCACCAGAAAAATGTATATACAGTAATCGCAAACCAGCTAAATATAATCACATCAACGATACTGTCTGTCTTTGATCAAATTACAGTAGCAGTGTGTTGCATGATACTAAAATAACAAGCCGTATAAACATGTTACTATATTTATTCACGCACGAAGATAATGAATACAGGTTACTGTTCACTGAAATAGTTACTACGATGTGCGGAAACCTACAAATATGGTCTGATGAGAGCGGATCAGATCAGATCGAAAGGAAACCGAGGGAGGCTGCTGTGATACGTAATAAATTGGCGTTTAAGGACAACGACACATATGTATGGTATCACATAACCAAGCACAATGAATAACAAAATTATAAAACTAACAGAAAAAAACGTTTCGGTCGTGGACCTTTATCAAAGGAGCAAATACAGACAAGAAATCTAAACTAAAGCATAGATCTAAATGAGAAGGATGACTAGAGATAGATGCGTCAAATACTCACCTGTTCCGAGCACACCGGGCAAACACTGAAAGTCTACACGTGGCGGTATCAGCACATCGGGTAGCAGAGGCAGGTGTGTGAGGCCACCTCCGATACGGAAAGACCATGGTGCAAGTGTATGCTGGGTGAAGATTAAACAGGGGGAGGCAACTCTCTAATATGGGAAGAAGTGCAAGGAAAAGTAATTGGAGCCGTACCAACACGAAAATAGGTCCCCCTTCCCCACAATAATCGACCCCATAAGTATTTGCAAGAAGGAAAAAGTGAGGAAAAGGATGATAAGAATTTCTGAGTAGGGACAAGAGGAAACATGACACCAGACAGTGTAAAGCAGCATACTTGTGATGGTGGGAACTCGACAATCGTCGGACTGAAGAGACATAGGGCCTACTAGGCCAATATGCATAATAAATGGTCAAGGAACGGATAACTCCAGACTCCATTGTCAGAGTGCTAGAGCTATAGTCACTAATGACTCCCAAAAGCATGAGAGTGGAGCCGTACAAATATGCAGAGTATGAAAAGCGGTGTCAAGAGCGGCTACGTAGGTGCACATTCCAGCTGAAAGAGCGAAACATGACGGTCTAATGGTCAGGGATATCAAAGGGGAGATAGGGGGGAGAAGAACAACGCAAAGAGGGGTGGGAAGTTAAAAACAAAAAAACAACGGGGGAAGGGTGGGGGTGGGATTTGGATTTGACGGAGTGGGGTGGGAAGGGCAGATAAAAAGAACACTAAGCGTACTGAAGTTGTATACAGTGCCGGATTAAGCCAGCGCGGGGCCTGTAGAAAATGTTAGCGTGGGGTCCTAGGTTTTGTATGATATTAAAATAAAACACAACTTTTACAAACAAACTTGTCGCATTCTTGTTTCTGTATAACACAACCAATCTCTCATGTGAGATTTATTTGTTGGTGTATGTGTGTATGTGAAAAACGACTTTCAACAAAATCGTGGATTGTTTTCTTTATCGTAGGTTTTTTTTTTTTAAGACAAGAAATCACTGTTCATATCTTCTTCTTCTTTGCGTTCGTTCTTTACGACCAATTTTAATCACTCTTTGTGATTTGTTTGATCTTTGCCAAGAACGTGTATACGTTGCACATTGGTTTGGTAGGCCTCTAAACGCATAGACGTCTACACGTTTAGGACATGTGCATCCGATTTCAGCCAAACCTCCTTAGTCGCCTCTTACGACATGCATGGCAGGTAACAGTGGTTCTATTCTTTACACCCCAAATATGGGCCCCGGTAACCAATTTGCATTTCGCTACTTTCTTTCACAATCCAATAATCTGGATTGAAGTTGCTCGGCCATTCACCAATATCGTCGGAGTACATTTTACTTTCGTTGTGTTTTTGGCTTGTAGAAGATGTTGCTACATTGGAAGCACGTGCTGTGCTTTCTGCCTCTCTTTAGCTTTAAGATGATATTGCTAAATTGGGAGGACTTGCGGTACATTTGATTTCAGTTTGTCTTGTGGAAAATGTGACTAAATTGTGAAGAGTTGCTGATCTAAATGGTAATATTGGTAATGATGATTCTTCTATAGCACCGCCTTCATCTACTGCACAGTGAGACGCGGCTTCTGTATTTTCTGCTTCGAGTTCTTTGGATTCAGTACCATCAAACACGACATGAAAAAATTCCAACAACTTGGGTGTTTTTGATATAACATCTTGGTTATTTCTTTCCTTTTCATCTCTGTCACATAGGCGCGGGCCCTCTAGAAGCGTGGGGTCCGTAGCATTTGCTACTTCTGCTACTAGGCTAATCCGGCGCTGGTTGTATATTGATCCCTTTGGTGCGAACACACCGAGTTGGACGATCAGGCGACATTCCAACGCTAGACGACTGCGTTCATCTGAGGAGCACGGCTCCAGACCGGTAATCGATACATCTCGACTACCTCGGTGGCTAGGACCATTGAAGTGGCCCGCCACAGGTATGGATGCGCTGTTGGAGATATCCCGGAGGTGCTGAGAGAAGCGGTCAGCAAGGCGTACGTCTGTCTCCCCTACGTACGTGATTCCGCAGCGCTTAGACAGAATGGCATAGATGAGGTTTGCGGGAGACAGAGGAGAAGCCATGCCGGATAGTGAACGGTGTGTTGGGAAAGGAAATGGTGGAGGCCTTAAAAACGTAAGGACAGGTGAAACAACGGGACCTAGAGCACGGGACAGTTACTACATGTCCGCCCGAGGTACGAAGCTTACTACGAACCAGAAGGTCACGTAGGTTCTTATCCCACCGGAAGGCCACTAAGGGGAGAGAAGAAAAGACTGGTAGGAAGACTTTCCGCATGATCCGCAGCTTCCGGAGTAGAATCCTAAGAGCTGGAGCATTGTGCGGGTGAAAGGTGAGCACCAATTTGGTGCTGTCGGAGGGGGGACGGTGGACAGGAGAGGGCAGTGTGTCGAGAGATAGGAAGAACACGGCGAAAGGCGTTGGCGAGAACCTCCTTGGGGTAAAGACGGCGTTGAAAGAAGTCGAGCATCTCGTGAGCATTATGACGAAAATCGTTGTCGTCATGGCACAAGCGTCGGAGACGTAGGAGTTGAGAGAATTGTAGAGAGTCTCGGCAAGCCTGGGGGTGGGATTGCCTATAAAGAAGATAGCTGTGGGAATCAGTGGTTTTGTAGAACACAGTAGTGCGGAGAGAGAGGAGACACCGATAGAGACAATGATGTCCAGGAAGTCCACCGACGTGAGAGAGAGACGGAAGAGGTAAACTTGATCGAAGGATGGAAGTCACCGACGAATCGGATAAATTGTGATAACTCACTGTCCGACATGTTAGTTACTACCACTCCGTCGTCAATTGCACCCGATATTAACAAACTTTTAAGAATGCATAAGGCTCATCCTTCACATTAATTTGTAATTTTTTCTTTGTATTTTTACTTTGTAAATTTGAAAGCAACAATTTTGTAATATATTTGATGGTGTTTTAATAATTGCAATAATATTCTTACTAATGTTATGCAATCTCTTAATATGTATTCCTAATTGTCATAGTTAAACCATTGTATGAAACTGCATAATGTTATTCGAGTATACACTTTAGAATCTTTACATATGGGCTACGTTTCATCAAAATTGTAATAGCAATAACTGTGTTCAAGATGAAGCATATAGTGGTCACTACTTTTACAATAATTTTGCAACATAAGCAGTCATGTATCATTAGTTGATATTTGGGGGTCTCAATTGTAACATAAGCAGTCATGTATCATTAGTTGATATTTGTGAGATCTCAATTGCAACATAAGCAGTCATGTATCATTAGTTGATATTTGTGAGATCTCAATTGCAACATAAGCAGTCATGTATCATTAGTTGATATTTGGGGGTCTTAATTGCAACATAAGCAGTCATGTATCATTAGTTGTTATTTGGGAGATCTCAATTGCAACATAAGCAGTCATGTATCATTAGTTGATATTTGGGGGTCTTAATTGCAACATAAGCAGTCATGTATCATTAGTTGATATTTGTGAGATCTCAATTGCAACATAAGCCGTCATGTATCATTAGTTGATATTTGTGAGATCTCAATTGCAACATAAGCAGTCATGTATCATTAGTTGATATTTGTGAGATCTCAATTGCAACATAAGCAGTCATGTATCATTAGTTGATATTTGTGAGATCTCAATTGCAACATAAGCAGTCATGTATCATTAGTTGATATTTGTGAGATCTCAATTGCAACATAAGCAGTCATGTATCATTAGTTGATATTTGTGAGATCTCAATTGCAACATAAGCAGTCATGTATCATTAGTTGATATTTGTGAGATCTCAATTGCAGCATAAGCAGTCATGTATCATTAGTTGATATTTGTGAGATCTCAATTGTCAAGTTGTTAAGTCGCTTATCTGTTGTACTGAAGGTTGTGGCTTCGAATCCGGACCGAGATACATGTGCAATTTTTCATGAAATCCCTAGGATTGTTGCAGGAGCTATGGAGTTTGTGCTTTGTGCAATGATCTTGGCAGATTTTATGTCATCTCTGTCGACAGGTGCGGAACCATATGGGAAAACCGCTGCATTGAAGTCAATCCTTGGACCCATATTTAGTTGCTATTTACTTCGAAAATATCAAACGGCTTCAATGTAGACAAATATTGAAATTTGGAGGGGGGAAATTGGGGAGGGGGCGTTACAAAATGTATGTCTTGCAAAGGGGGCGCTGGCACGAAAACGTTTGGGAATCTATGCTCTACATTATTTGTGCGTGGTCCAAGTCCAGTGTTTAACAGGGCCGGGGAAAAATGCAGAGTAGTAACTGAAAATTGACAACACATCGACACGCGCCTCAAAAAGGCTGAGAACGTTCCTACACCGGAATAAACTCAAAGTGGTCAGAAAGGTAAGGCCAACAATTTAAAGATTTGACAGGCTGTCCAAATCCAAACATTGTCGAAGGCCGACACTTTTCACGATGTGTTAAACGAATAAGATGCCGTCCCAGGACATGCTTTTGTGCTCCAAAATGACTGATACATGTTCTTAATCCGGAACGACCTCACATAGTCAGAAAGGGCGCACAGTGTAGACACACTCTTATGAGTAGATCCCAAAGTCCAAATATACGGCGAAAGATGAAAGAGTGCAATGGATACACATAGCAGCCGACAAGTAACCGTTCCAATGACCAGTCCTTGAAGGATTGTGAATGTTCCTATACCGGAACTACCTCACCCAGTCTGTAAAGTAGAAAGTGCTCTTTGGCGTAGATCCAAGTCAAAATATACGGCATTAAAAGATCATTAAAGAGTGTCTATCATACGATGCAGGAGGAACGCCGTATTGAGACATAAAGGTTGCAGTACAAAAGGCTCCATGGCGTACATCCAAGCCAAAATATACGGCACAACGGATCGTTAAAGAGAACTTATACAATTACCAGTTCTAGAGAAAGCTACCCTAATACATAAAATACTGGCACTAAATCGGATGTGCTGGACTAGTCACCATAGGCGCATATCGTGGCACAACGTATAATCGATCTTAGGCTCAGATCACATACAAACCACAAAGAGTGATTTAATAAGTGGTCGAATGTTGCGTTCGCAGAAGAAGAAGACAAAGAATGTATTAATCAATATGTTATATTTTGAAGATATTTTTTAAAAATTTGTTCCCGTATGTCAGTCGAGTAATTTCCTTTTAAAAGGTTGCTCCAATAACAAGATGGATGTACTGTTTTTATTTTACCCGCCAACAGCTGCTGCAAGTAGGAATTTGATTTTTGTTATATAAGAAACAACACATACATCTTAACCAGGCGAGCATTAACTATTTTGTTTTACATGATATTTTAAGTTTCTCTAACAACATGTCAACTTCACGAGTACATTATGGTTATATATGTGATACTTTCTCTTTACAAAATTTGAACGTTAACATCAGCACTTGGCACTTTAATACATCTACTAATCTTATTTACATGAGATCACTGTATCATCCACGCCAAATGTTTTGCAATGAGGGAAGGAACATACTACACTTACCTCAACAGAAGATTCTTAAAAGTAAAAAAACATTTATTCAACGTTAATTTTCGGAAATGTCTGGAGCCAGGAAGAACGTGACCAAATTTGCTGTTATATTTCTCGATGGCTACGATTTGTCTTATGAAGACAGTAGAAACATACCAGATATTGTACAACAACATCAAACAGATATCAAGATATTTATTGTTGTGATCGATGTTAAACATAATAAAGAAATAATTGATCTAAAAGATACACTTCTTCTACCACAGCAAAATGATATTGTAGACTATAGACATACTCTGACTATGGCTATTTGTAATCAGTGTAGACAAGGATGATTTCCCTTTAAACATAGTTACAGTTCAGATTATCTCTCTTGTTATAAGATATTCGATTCTGTCGCTAAAAGAAAATGGTCTCAAGTTATGTACACATGCAAAGAGTATGGCAGTTTTTTGGCTGTTATAGAAACTCAAGAAGAGCTTGACTTTGTGCAGGCAACGTGGAACAAACAATTAAAGTCGTTTGCAACTCCAGACGATGACCCATATTATATTTTCAGTTTGTCAACTCATGTTTTCTTTGGTCTTCGTCGAGATCTAACGAGCTTTGCGAAACGGTTTCAATGGACGTATGAAAACGCAAATGTGAGATGCTTGCCGGAGATTAAACATCTAAATCTCAGCTTTACGTCCATCTCTGTTTTATTTAATCATTTGTTTCGTAGCAACCTAAATTTAAGGTCACTTGATTTACGTGGACTTACCATTGATACATTTTATGAAGATTTATTTAATGGTCTGACTATTGGTCAACATCTCTACGCTGACTATTTCGAGACATGTTGTCCACTGATCAGAGGTGTCAACATACCTTCCCTCACTTGTCACGCCCCTGAAGACGCTATCTCGTCATGTTTAGATCTGATAGGACTTGATGTTCAACGTGTACTTCTCTGGGTGGTTGCAGTTCTTGCTGTTCTAGGGAATGTAACTGTTATTGAATATCGTGTCCTTTGGGACAGGACAGTTCTCCGAACAGGATATGGTCTGTTTGTGACAAACTTGGGTATATCTGACTTTATTATGGGAGTCTATCTGTTCATTATTGCTGGAGCACATTATTACTATCGTGGCGTTTATGTTCTGTATGACAAGAACTGGAGAGAAGGTAATGTCTGCAGACTTGCAGGTTTCCTGGCTACTCTCTCGTGTGAAACGTCAACATATTTTGTTTTTCTTATCACTCTGGACAGATTTCTGATAATGAAGTTTCCATTTGGTCAAATACAGTTTACTTACAAGAGTAAAATAATCTCCCTTCTTTTATCTTGGATCATAAGTTTTCTCTTTGCATTGATTACATTTGTGTTCAAGTTTGAAATATATTCTTCTAACGCTATGTGTCTTGGTTTACCTTTGACAACTCAACGACTCAGTGGATGGCAGTACTCATTTGGCGTATTTATTGTGCACAATTTTGTCATGTTTATTATAATTGCTTATGGTCAAAGAGCCATCTTTAAAGCCATGTCAAGCAACAGAATTTCTGGAAGCACATCTTCTAGATGGGTTCAAGATATACTAGTAGCCAAACAGTTATTTCTAGTAGCTCTGTCAAACTTTCTCTGCTGGTTTCCTATATGTCATGGGATTTCAGTTCATCAGCGTGTGTTGATCTTGGTATAACTGGTAGAGTTTGCCGGAAATCGCCAAATAAAATGAGTGCGCCACCGAAGAGCTGGTCATTTCCTCTAAAATCTTTTAGTGTACGATGAAGCGCTTCTAATGCTTTTGTGTGCGCCATAGTACATTCATCCCATATAATGACATAATTGGAGTACTTTACCCATTGCAGAATTTTTGTTGATATTGCATGTTGGTGTCTCAGTGATTTGCATATTCAACGGCAATTTCAGCGCTGAATGCGCTGTTCGGCCACCATCTAAAAGAGTTGCCACAATTCCAGAAGATGCGATTGCCAGTGCAATATTATTTCGTGGTTGTATGGTTGCCAAAATAAGTTAAATGAAAAAAGTTTTGCCTGTGCCTCCGGGCGCATCTATGAAATACAATCCACAGTTTTGGCTTGTAATTGCACGCATAATTCTGTTCGTAATCTATGCGTTGTTCTGGAATCAATTTTGGAAGATTCGTTTGAACAAATGTACTCAATTCGTTGATATCAAAGTCTGTTTCTCGTTCCAACTCACAATCGAAAAGTTTGTTTGCAGATCGTTCTGGCACAGCCATTCCCAATTGCACCAGTGATTTATTAGTGATTGCCAAACATATGTCCTCAATCGAAACCAATGCCTCATTATATACGTTTGGTGTGAATTGAATGTCAGGATTTTGATTCGTCGCACGCAAGCGATGTAGGATGTCTTCACTCGTGTAGTCTTTGTATTTTTCCCAAATTTCTTTTGGATTGGATAGAAAGCACGTTGTTAATATTACTGCAAATAATGTGCGTATTTGCTGTGGTCGTACAGTATTGGATGCATCAGCGAGTGAAGTGTCCCAATGTGCATCGTTTTCAAGAAGATTTAATTCTTGCAAGCTTCACGATAAGTAGCACTTACGTGACCGTTAACTGTTCTCAATTCTTGGAAGGATGTTGGTCCACGTTTGTTGATTAACAGTAATCGCAAGTAAAAACATTTTGCATTGTTTGGATGAACAGTGTACAAACGGCCTAACGCGTTGGTCGAATATAAATTGGAATGTCCTTCAACTGCTTTACCTTGTTTGCGACGTTGAAACTTTTTCGCCGCTGCATTCCATGTGTAGTATGTTGGCAGTTCAGAGTAAAGTAGCGTCTTTGCAAATATATCATCTCTACACAATGAGAAAATGCAGTTAACGTTGTTGGCGAAGGTGACAATGCTCGTGCATGTGCATTTTCTGTTGTGAAGTACATGCGCTGTCCATTTTCAAGGTGCACTGCAAAATGAACAACTGTTGGATGTCGTTCATGGATTGGAAATGATAAAATGCGTCATACTGCTTCATTGCTACTAATGTAGCGTCCCAGTTGATAATGCTCGATTCCATAGATGAATGCAGTTATATTTGCCACTCCAAAAACTGCCATATCGCTTCCTTTGTTGACATATTTGCAAATGTACTTGATCGATTTCACCGAATTGCAATACTCGACATTGATGTGTGCTTTGTACGTCTTCGAGAGTAACGGTGAATACGGTACAACCCAACGATTATCGACTTCAAAATCATTGTTTCGCACTTTTACAGTGATGGATTTTCCGCCATCTTCATTTGATCGTCGACGATAGAGAGGATATCCGTCATTGCCAGTGATAGTATCGGCATGTAAGTCTTTTGGGTATCGTTTCGTGCATTTTCCATCAGACATGCATGGTGAATTATTGTTGAGTAAGCCACATGGACCATGAATCATGTTTTTGGTGACGACTTCAAATAAGTCTGGATCAATGTCGACATCTGGTATTTCTGCTGAGATGACTTGATCAATTTGATCTGGTGTTACTTTTTCGATCAACCAAATCAAAATGTGTGCATGTGGCAATCCTCTTTTTGCCATTCTATGGAATACATCCAACAGCGTGTCTCTCCAAAAACACACTGCTTGACAATGAAATCCATTAAAGATTTCAATTTTTGTTTGAATACACGCGCAGTAATATCATGACGATCCGATGATAATTGTCAGCTAACAAAAGTTCTTTAATTTCATCCCACGTAGGATTGCATGTAAACGTGATAAATAAATCTGGACGGCCATGGGCGCGAACATATGTCATTGCATCTTGTGAGTATTCATGCATGTGCCGTGGACTCCTGTAAATGTGCCTGGTAGTATGACCATTTTTCTCAATTCATTAGGATTCACATTGCCATCATTAACAATTGCATCACGTAAATTAATGTACTGTTCTGAACGCAACTTGGTTTGATTTAATCGAATGTAGAGGAGTCGCTCAGTTTCGATTTTCGCATACATATCGACAATGTATTGATGAAACAATTGTCGACATTTCAAGATATGATTTTCAGCGTTTTCACTAACCATTAATCGATATGAATAATAATTCATAGCACTAACTTTCTTATTCGTTTCCTCATCTGTTTGTAGATTTCTCAAATTTGATGTTGAAATGATATCCATCTTCTCCTTGCCAAAATAATATCGGATATTGTAATCCGTCGTAGGAGCGATGAGTTTCTGAGACTCGCTGAACATCACCACTTCTGCGATGAAGAATTATATCACGCGAATTAAATTCTTCGCCAACCATAACGATCGCCACTTCATCAATTGTTGGTGCATTGTACTGTCTTTCGTGTTGACCAACAGGTGTTTTGTCTGCTCTAAGTACAACTCGGTAGTCATCAGCTGGTAATTGTTGCAGGGCAGTTCTGAACAATCCAATTAATACGTTGTGTTGATCGAATAAAGTTTGTAATGCAGCGACTATTTCTCGTTTTGCACACGTATTGAATCGACAACGTTGATCAATTTGTTTATCAGTGTTTTCCATGAAATAAATTTGAAGAAATGTGTAAGTTGCGTCCAGTAGTAGTAGTAGTGAGACAGCACGATGATAAATTTGCCCTTGAACTTTGAATGTGGGCATGTAATTCTCGCGTACGATATTTGTTGCACCGAACGATGTCATTTGGAAACATGAATTGTACTTGCGTATGTTTGCCAAGAAATGTTTCGATTGGCTTGTCAACTTCTACCAACGTTGATAATGGTTCGGGTGGTGAATGTAATACTGGCAATTTCACTTTTCCACCCGCGCAGCACATTCCTGGTGTTTCATTCTTAAATTTGACGGCACTGCAATACACGCATAATTTATCCATTTTTCCAATAACCACATTTGGATGAAGACTGTAATCATAATTAGTATTGTAATGGAATACACCTAGATTTAAATCAGCGTTCAGTGTACGTCTGGATAGAGTAGTGCGTATTCGAACGGTTTCCAGTCTTGCTTCCCGTTGCTCGTCTGTTTCAGCTAATTAGCATTTGATTAAATTCTATTGGGAAATACATAGAAACTGCGCGTAAAATGTGTTGAAAAATTAGGTAAACTGTATGAATCATTTGTCGAAACTACTCGCGCGCCACCTATTGTGAAATGGTTGTACTAATTTAGAATTGCACGCCGTTATAGCGGTCAATGGTATGGATTGATTTACAAAATAATAAATGGTCACCCCGTTTCTGTCATGTAATCTAATATTGGGTAATATTCATGCATATAACGTGTACCTCAGGTAAACGTTGATGTCAAAATAACCATCTTGCCATAGTGGTTTCCTTGCCATCTATAGCAATGCCAATAGCTTCCCTCAAATGAACGTATTCCTCTGATCGTAGTTTTGTTTGGTTTAATCGAATATAGAGCAATTTTTGCCAACATAGCTAACAAACATTGATGGAATAGTTGGCGATAACTTAAAATATGATTTGCAGTATCTATGATCATGATTAGAAATGAGTAGAAACAAACCTGGATTGTGTATTTTAAATTCAGCTTGTTTTAAAAATTGACTTGAATCATACGTCATCGGATCTTGTGTATATATTAATGCGCATACTGTAGACCTTGGGAGAAACTCTCATGAAATTTGCTTGTTTTTCGATTTATTTTACATTTTTCTCTAAAATTGTCAGCGCTACCTATTTCAAACTATGACAGGTAGCATCCCGACATCAAAACAGACATAAACAAACATATCCTGTAAATTTCAGCTAAATCTGATGTGTATATATTAATACGTACACCGTAGACTTCCGGAAACGTTAATGGCAATTTGGTTAGAAACTTTGGATGAAATGAGCGTGTTATTATTTTTTATATTTTTTCGAAAAGCTTCAACGCTACCTATTTCAAACTATGACAGGTAGCGTTTGATCTCGACATCAAAACAAACATATCCTGTAAATTTCAGCTAAATCTGTTTGGTAGTTTCCGAGTCTATAGGTAACAAACAAACATACAAACATCCTTTTTCATATACTGTATATAGTAGATAACTGGGCTATGGCATAAACTGAACTCTGGCTAACATCTGATCTCATAAAATGTATAGTTATAACTGAGCTCCGGGCATAAACTGAACTCTGGTAAAAATCTAGAAAACATACGTGGCGTCTGATCTGACCAAATAAGTTAGTTATATTTCTCTGGTAAAAAAATGATTTCTGGTCAAGTCTAGATGACAAAACTAGATTCTGAACTCATCAAATCGTAGTTATGCCTGGCCTTGCTACAAATAAATGTCTTATTACATTTCTGGCAATCTGGATTATAATTCGCCCTCTAAATATACTAAATTGTATTATCTTAGTTTCTACGACGTATCACCTAAACTAGACAAATATACTTCTTTAAATTTGGTCCCTCTCTGTTTCTCACTCTTTGTTTGACTGTAACGTCTCACTGTGAGACTATGCACTCTAAGGTCGTTCTAATCAGAAGCCCGTGGTCAAAGGCGTTTGGTGACAACGCTGCGCCAGGATTAGTGGAGCTGGCACTAATCAAGACCCTGTGCCCTTTCCACGTGGTGACCCTGGTAACAGACTTTGATTCCGGTTTGGCTAAGGGGCAGGGGTCGAGGGAGAGCAAGAGGTAGTGGAAATAGTGAAAGCACGGAAAAGAAATGCAGGTCCAGAAATCCATGAACAATGCACGCATCTCCTGGCCGATGTCCGACAAAATATGCTCAAGTTGTCGAAAAATAAGAAACAGCAGTGTGCGAGTCGTCTGCGATCAAATGCAAACTCCCCGGGAGTAAATGACCGCACCAAATCTAAAGGGATGAGAGGTGCATCCAAGCGAAGAGACGTAGACCCACGTGAGGCGAAACTCGGAGCCCGTATAGCTTTAGTGCTCTCACTCGTCTTTCTAAAGCCCTATATGCCGGCCCCGAGTTGAGTTGCACGTGGGCCCACATAGGGTGAAACTCGGAATTCTGAGGAGGTGGCCCGGATTGAGCTCTGTACCCGGACAAGCTAGAGGCATTGTGATGGTGTGCACGGTGAGAAACAACAGAAACGTAAGAAACAGTAATCGTCAATGAAGGAATACCCACTCCCCCGGAGTAAAGGGTCGAAATCAATTTGTCAGCTGTGGGCAAGAATAAAAAGAACGAAGCGTAACAAATCAAAATTCTCGACTGAGTACAAAGACAGGCCAGACAACCCATGTACTGTTGATTGTGCAACGGGAAGGTGTGGCAAACGTAATGGTGAACAGACCACCCAGATGAGCAGGCGAAAGCTGGAAAACATAGCAGAGGCTTGAACCCAGTACAAAGCAAAGGTCTCGGTAAGTGTCTCTGAAAAAAACGGTAACGTATCTTGTCGATACATGGAAAGGCTGTGGTTTACTCCGTACATGAGGCCAAGCGCTGATAAATATATTGTTTAAAGTTGGCCGAGCGCAAATCCTAAAGTTGCGTTTTAATGCCTAACGAAACTGCCCTTCCTGGGACAATCGGGCAACGTACTGTTGCATTAACAACTAACATCCTCGAAAGAACTGAGGTGGGTAATATTGGCGAGCGCAAAATTTCAGTTGCGTTGCTATTGAAACGACCTTCTAGAATATCTGTGCGCAATCCCAGTCTAGTGTTTCCGGGGTCAGGAAAATGCAGAGTAAACACTTGCAAATTGCCAAGTGCCGACACACGCCACAAAACGGCTGAGAATACTTCTACTTAGGATAAGCTCACCATGGATAGAAAAGTAAGGCCGATAATACAAAGACTTGACCCAAACATTGGCTAAGGGCAATACTTTTCGGACGCCGATCATCCTACACAGTGAGATGACGTCCACACACCATGGAACGGATTGTACCCTAGGACGCCGATCATCCTACACAGTGAGATGACGTCCACACACCATGGAACGGATTGTACCCTAGGACGCCGATCATCCTACACAGTGAGATGACGTCCACACACCATGGAACGGATCGTACCCTACGGCGAGCTACAGTAGTAAATAAACAGCTGGTTGAAACCAAATACATCGACGAAGGAGAAGCACATGAGCTCCAATTGGTAGTGAAGTTTGTGAACGTACACCCGTTCTTAGTTTTTGGCTGTTCATATATCACATTAGACTGATAAAAACAGCGGTAAAGAACGATCGAGAGAAAAGAAGTAATCTGAAGCTCTATCTTCTAGTCATCTCTCTGTAAAACTCTCCTGTTCTGTTCTAAATGTTGACTCTAAAGTCCACAGTTTATATAAATTGGTCAATATTCTATTACTTTTCTATTATGAAACTCTGTTCTCACGACGTGCATCTGCTACTTTCATAATTGTTCTATCTACTTTTATTTACTTAAACCCGCATTACTCTGTCATGGTATTACAATATTTGTTCTCAAACCCCCATCTTTTCAATGTCTCTAACCATAGAAAAACCAAATTTCATGACATGTTCCTGTAAATTATATCTCCAAGTAAATCTTCTGACCAAACTAATTATTCTGATCACCAAGCACAAAAAAACTATGTTTTACTTTATACACAATTAAGTCTTCATTTGACTAATTATATCTTCCTACTAAATGTTGGAGATCTTTATTCTTCTTTTCTTCCAACATTGAATTCGTTATAGATGTGTTGTGGGGTGGGGAGGGGTTGGGGCGGGGTGGGGGAGCGAAGTGATCTTGTGTGTGCTTGTTTTAAGGCACTTTGTAAGCTGATATTCATTTTCGTCAGGCCGTTCTTGATTCTGTCGCTCCATGTTTTACGTGGTCTTCCTCTTGCTTTGTACTCATTATAATTTTTCTGTGTGGCTCTCTTTGGGAGGCGATATCAGGGCATGCTTGATATATTCCACAAAATATATGTCTACCTCAACGGCACAGTGCATATATTGTTCCCATGAGATACACAAATAGTCAATAAATTTTTTACATTTCCTGGACCTTTCAAGCTTTACATGGTATTTCTTCCATGAATTGTGTTTACCCTTTGACCTGTTATAATTGTCTCACTGAACTCTCATTTCAACTAAATTAAACTGCTGGTGCTTGGAATAGAGGTGTGCTCTGAAACCTCACTTATAATGCTGTACTTTCTGTTGAAATCTATTTGAGTGTACTTGTACAGAACAAGAACAACTAAACGATAGTATTATATACAGTGTTACATACAGTATTATATACTAGACAGTGTTATATATATATTTATTTATATTTATATTTGTGAAGATCCACGAACGCTAGCAGACAAGCCACATGATGATGATGATGAACATATATTTTGTCTGTGTGATGGCATGAATAAATAAATGTAACCAAATCACAGACAGAATTAACAACAAATATTCAAAGCTGGAATGAAATTAATAAATACTTATTTTAGTTGTATATGTTCATCAATAGCGACATACTGGGCGGTGGATACATGGATTATCTTAAGATATCCAGAAATAAATATATTAACATAAATTTGAACAGACTTATCTCTAGAAATGTGTATGGTTTGTTTTCTACAATTTCAACATAATAAATTGATTGATATATTGAACCATCATCATTGCACTTCAGTGAGTTACCGTATGTGCTCCGATCTCTTTCTTGCACAGGTTATCTCAGCCGCAAAGCACAAACTCTGTAGAACTGGCGAGGGTCCATACGTAATTTAGAAGATGGTGAAGATAGTTTGTAGGGATGTTATTTTGTGAACTATTTCTAACGAATTTTGTCCAGCCAGCGGCTTTCCAGGCTGATCTTTTCGATTTTGAACTTCCAATGGTTCTTTTACGTGCTGAAATTGAACGTTGGACGTTCGTTTCCATCGTTAATCTCCGATAGGACTAGGAACTGGATCTCACCTACACTGAGGTCAGGGATCACTGGACAAATATCTCTATGGCTCTACGAGGGAGCAAACAGATTACCTTTAGAACGAGAAGCGAGCACCTAACCTCTACACCACTCAACTTAACAAATAGATATCATATTTTAACATACAACAAATGTTACGCTACACCACTCAACTTAACAAATATATATCATATTTTAACATACAACAATATGTTACTCTACACCACTCAATTTAACAAATAGATATCATATTTTAACATACAACAATATGTTACTCTACACCACTCAATTTAACAAATAGATATCATATTTTAACATACAACAATATGTGTGTATGGTTTTTATTATAATACTAGCTGTACCCTGCGCGCGTTGCTACGCCTCCAACAAAAAATTGAATTACGTCCCAGTCGATATACTTCTTCATTGCAACTAATGTCGCGTCCCAGTTGATATACTGCTTCATTGCTACTAATGTCGCGTCCCAGTTGACATACTGCTTCATTGCTACTAATGTCGCGTCCCAGTTGACATACTGCTTCATTGCTACTAATGTCGCGTCCCAGTTGATATACTGCTTCATTGATACTAATGTCGCGTCCCAGTTGATATACTGCTTCATTGATACTAATGTCACGTCCCAGTTGGCATACTGCTTCATTGCAACTAATGTCACGTCCCAGTTGACATACTGCTTCATTTCTACTAATGTCGCGTCCCAGTTGGCATACTGCTTCATTGCTACTAATGTCGCGTCCCAGTTGATATACTGCTTCATTGCTACTAATGTCGCGTCCCTGTTGATATACTGCTTCATTGCTACTAATGTCGCGTCCCAGTTGACATACTGCTTCATTGCTACTAATGTCACGTCCCAGTTGATATACTGCTTCATTGCTACTAATGTCACGTCCCAGTTGGCATACTGCTTCATTGCTACTAATGTCGCGTCCCAGTTGATATACTGCTTCATTGATACTAATGTCGCGTCCCAGTTGATATACTGCTTCATTGATACTAATGTCGCGTCCCAGTTGATATACTGCTTCATTGATACTAATGTCACGTCCCAGTTGGCATACTGCTTCATTGCTACTAATGTCGCGTCCCAGTTGATATACTGCTTCATTGATACTAATGTCGCGTTCCAGTTGACATACTGCTTCATTGCTTCTAATGTCGCGTCCCAGTTGGCATACTGCTTCATTGCTACTAATGTCGCGTCCCAGTTGATATACTGCTTCATTGATACTAATGTCGCGTTCCAGTTGACATACTGCTTCATTGCTACTAATGTCACGTTCAGTTGATATTTCTCATATCATGATTCGAAATGATTAGAAATCCTATGAAGAAACAAACCTGGATTGCATATTTTAACTTCAGCTTGTTTTTAAAATTGCCTTGAAACGATTTTTTTATGCTATGAAAGAGATCGAGGTCTCCATAGTTTTAAAACATACGTCATCGAATCGTGTGTATATATTAATTTGTATACCGTAGACTTCCGGAAACGTTCATAGCAAATTGTAAACAAACTTAGAAACTCTCGATGAAATACGCGTGTTCGGTTTTTAGATTTTTTCTAAATTGTCAGCGCTACCTATTTCAAACTATGACAGGTAGCATCACGATATCAAAACAAACATATCCTGCAAATTTCAGCTAAATCTGTTAAGTAGTATCCGAGTCTATAGGTAACAAACATACATCCATACATCCATTTTTATATATATAGATTTTACCAGAAATGTATATATATATATATATATATATATAATGTTGTTTTTAAATAATATTTTAACATAACAACTATTGTTGTTGTTTTGATGTTGTAATAATTATACAATAAATCAACATTTTAATTATAAAAAAAAGATATTTGTTCATATTTCACACATTCTCAAATGTATTTTAGTCTTATCTCTTTTTAAAAAAAATGAACATATTGTTCTTTTGATGGAAATGTGAATGTCCCATGAATCTATGTTTTAAAAACAATATTTACTTGTCGTTTTAATCTGAATAACATTTTTTTTTTGAATAGTCATTGTTTTTATTTTCTGTGTTCATTGTATTTTGTTTGTGTTTTCTGTATTCAAAATGTTTTGTTTTTCTGTTTATGTTTACTGTGTCATATTGGTTTTTTTAAATATCTTCTGATTTTTCATTGTTTGGATATTTATATTTTTCTATTTATTTGTTTATGTGATTCACGATATTTCAAGTGTTTTGTTTAATTGTTTACATTTCCTGTATGTATATTATTTTGTTTACTTTCTATACGTTTGACTATTTTCCAACTCTTTCCACCATAATATGTTAGGAATGAGAAAACATTGAAATTGAAAATTCGAAATTTAATTTTAAAACATTATAATTTGAAATTCCATATCGTGTTTAATCTTTTAAAAGCTGATGTTGATTTAACAATTTGTAGCATAATTTATTGATACGTGCAATCTATAGGAAACACCAGGTATAAACAACACCCTAGATGTCTATAAATATGCAGAAGCCCTGGAGGAAAGATAATATCAACTCAACTATACTTTAGACCCCAAACTATTAAGAAACATATTACAATCAGATAAAACAAGACCTGCAGCAGACTGTGATGGCGACCATATACCAGTTGGAATGTTTAGAATACAACTGAAAAGAATAAAGAAGGCTCAACAAAACATCAAATTAGATTTAACTCTACTTAGAGCAAACAAAGATATTAGAGAGAGGTACAACATGGTGGTGCAGAATAGATACAACGCAATAGCAAAAATACAAATCGTTGACGCGCAGTTGGATATGCTAAAGAAGTCAATCTGTCAAACATCATCTGGAATCAAACCAAACATAAAAGATTCTTTCAAAAAGAAATGTATGATGGAGAAAACATTACAATTAATGAACGCAAGAAGAAACAACACACAAGAGACAGATAAATAATACAGACTAAATATGAAAATACAAGGTAAATGCTGGAAAAGGAACTGGCTCAATCTGAGCTGCTGCGAAATTGAGAAACTACATAAAAAGAACACAAAATCTTTGCCCAGACAAACAAATTAAATTACAAGTAGACAACCATACATACATACTGGGTGCTTGAAATCCAATAAACGTGTGATATTAATGGGGGAAAGAAAACATAATGAAAAGATGAACAGAATACATTGGAGAACACTACGATTATGACAGACCAGAGCTAAATATAAAAAAAACACATACAAGGGGTCACCAATACTTGCAACAGAAATTGAAGATGCCATAAAACACATTTAAGAGAATAAAATCAACAGGTCCAGATAACATAAGAGCAGAAGAATTTAAAGCTCAGGGAAATCTATGAACCAAAGTGATAACAACGCTTTTAAATGACAAATATGACAGTTGTCGTAGTCCAAAAGATCAACTAAAGTTCATATTTTTTTGCTTTGCCAAAGAAATCAAGAGCCATCGAATATATATTCGCCTTAGACAGCGCATGTGGAAGGTGTTGAGGTGATGTTCTTGTCTAGAATATATGGTCCACGTCTCACTACCATACAGCAGAGTATTGAGAACACAAGACTTATATACTTGTGTCTTGGTGTTTCTTGTGAGTGCCCTATTTTCCCATAAACGCTTTACTAATTTGAGTATATCTAATTTGAACGCCAAGGCGTTCGACAAAATAAACAATCAGGAGCTTTCAAAAATGTTAGTTTAAACATTGACAGCAAAGATCTAAGAGTCATTGAGAACATATATATGCAGGAAATAGCAGCTACAAGAATAGACAAACAGATAGGAACTTTCCAGAAGATAAAAAAGGATGTTAGGCAAGGATGCGTATTATCACCAGACCTGTTCTCCCTATATTGTTGAAGCATTTTTAGGTCTATAAAGGATATCGCTGGAATAGATGTTGGAGGACATATCATAAATAACTTGAGATATGTTGATGATACTGTCTTAATAGCAAGAAATGAAATGAAGCGCCAGAAATTAGTTGATACGGTTGTGACAGAAAGTAGCAACAAAGGACTCAGTTTGAATATTAAGAAGACACAAGTTATGATCATATAAAAAAGCATACTTTGAAATAAATCACCATCACAGTAAATGAGACTGAGCTAAGACAAGTGCAGCAATTTAAATACCACGAAGTCCTGGTAACATCAGATGACAGATGCCGATCAGAAATCAAGAGCGGAATAGGTCAAGAGAAAACATCGTTCCTGAAAATGAGAAGCATTATCTGCAACAAGTTCGTTTCAATTGCGATCAGAATGCGAGTTATTCAGTGCTACAAAGAAAGAAATACTGACATACGGATGCGAGTCATGGACAATAAACACACAGATCGAAAAATCTCTGAGAGCCATTGTGATGTGATTGTACAAAAGAATGGTGAGAATTCCATGGACTGCTAAAAGGACTAATGTTGATGTGCTGAATGAGATCAAGACACAGAGAAAGCGTATCATCAATATAGGAAAGATGCAGTCATCATTTTTCGGGCATGTCATGAGGAGAGGAGATTTTGACCACATTGTGCCAACCGGTGAAATCGAGGGTAGACGAGAAAGAGGAAGACAGAGAGATACATTGTTAGATAGCCTGACTTCATGGCACTGTAGAGCGTCAACATCTGAGTTGATAGCAAACACCAAAGACAGAGATTTGTGAAGATACATAATCGCCTACGCCAGCCGACACGGTACCTGATGATGATGATGAGCTTCCCTACGTCCTACATCAGTCGTCTCTTACGACATGCCTTGAAGGTGGCAGTAGTACTATTCTTTGCTTCCCTCGTGGTCCCTCATGGACACAACAACGTTGATATTATTGATATTATTCAAATACTTTACATAAACACATTCAACCAATCAAATCTCATTTAAGATATAACGAACATTCATGCTACCATTTTGTGTTACTTGTTTCTCTGGACACAACAAAATATCAAGAGAAATATCAGTGAATAGTTCAACTGAAATATTACATCAATTATTTCTACCATATGTCTAAGCTGAACAGTCGCAACGATAAAGAGAAATATCAATCGATATCACTGAATACTGTATGACCTTCTAGTTGTGACGTGGCTATATACGATTATTATCACGGTACAACTATTTATTGTTATCTCTATCATTCTTGGTCAATTTGTAATGAGAAATAAATTCTTGTGTCTGTAGTTGAGATGAATATTTGATTTGTTGACGATATACAAGTTCCAACTGAACGAGCATGATATTTCAAATATTATACAAATTTAATATATCAATATAATGTTACCAAGACTTGTGACAATATCGACCCTCGTTTGACATTCAGTTAGAGAATAGCTGGTCATAATTGCAATCACTTAACAGGAGAGTACATTTCTTATTTATGATATGATCGTCCAGTTTTATTTCCCAATTGTTACTATGGAAACAAAAAGGAAAACAATGCGGCATTCGTTACTATGGAAACAAGAAAACATATTTTACAAGTGAATTTGTTAATGCATACTAAATCTGTCATCACAGAGTAGTTGTGACACGCCCAATGACATGCTGTCAACAAAGTACAACACCATAATTTCTAACATCTGAATTATGGTAGAGTATCAGTCAGATTCATCTCGTCAAATAGGAGAAAAGGTAACCCCCGGAGAAGATGGATTCATGATTAACTGATGGTATGAACATGATGGCTGCAGAAGCAGGACGTCTGGCCACTGAGAGAGTTCAATCACAAATGACTATTGGGGAGGCAAGGTTCTATTCAGGACAAGATATTTAGTAATGATGATTAGTCAGATTCTCAAATTGTCACATTGTGACTAGCACATTAAATAATGAATAAGCAGATGTGCAGAAGAATTGAAGCTTGTGGCATAATAAGAGCTAGTGTTATATACAGAAAAGACAATTACTAAATAAAGTAGACAGACATCAGACACGCATACTGTCAACGTGTAAGTAATGTAACACAGTAGACAGACATCAGACACTGATACTGTCAATGTGCAAGTAATGTAACAAAGTAGACAGACATCAGACACGCATACTGTCAATGTTCAAGTAATGTAACACAGTAGACAGACATCAGACACTCATACTGTCAATGTGCAAGTAATGTAACAAAGTAGGCACACTAAAACTGTCAATGTGCAAGTAATGTAACAAAGTAGACACACTAGAACTGTCAATGTGCAAGTAATGTAACAAAGTAGACACACTAGAACTGTCAACGTGTAAGTAATGTAACAAAGTAGACACACTAGAACTGTCAATGTGCAAGTAATGTAACAAAGTAGACACACTAGAACTGTCAAGGTGCAAGTAATGTAACAAAGTAGGCACACTAGAACTGTCAATGTGCAAGTAATGTAACAAAGTAGGCATACTAAAACTGTCAATGTGCAAGTAATGTAACAAAGTAGACACACACTAGAACTGTCAATGTGCAAGTAATGTAACAAAGTAGACACACTAAAACTGTCAATGTGCAAGTAATGTAACAAAGTAGACATAACTCAAACAGTCATTGTGCAAGTAATGTAACACAGTAGACAGACATCAGACTCTCAAACTATAAAAAGTAAAGAAGCTCAAACTTCAAAAATAAGTGTCCTAAGCTTACTTAGACCGTTACCTGGGGTCAAAAGAGCATGGAGGCAACATGTACCAGGGTTAGGGAAGGAGTGACGCTAATCAAGACCCTGCTCCCCACCTCCAAGTGGTGACGCTGGAAACAGACTGTGGTTCCGATCTGGCTAAGGGGGCAGGGGTCGGGGAGACCTACAGGTAGTGGTAGTAGTGCAAGCACGGAAAAGCAATGCAAGGGCCGAAAATCCCTGAACAATTACGCATCTCCTGGCCGATGTCCGCTAAAATATGCTCAAGTTCAAACGTATGTATCAGCAGCGTACGAGCGTCCGCAAACAAAACAGTGGTGGTAGTGTAAACACGGACAAGCAGTGCAGGGGCACGGAAAACCCTGAACACATCTCCTGGCCGAAGTCCACTAAAATATGTCCAAGTTCAAAAAGAAGTATGAAACAGCAGAGTACGAGCGTCCGCGAACAAAACACCAACTCCCCCGGAGTAAATGATCCAATTTAAGGGAAAAGAGTTGCATCGCAAAAGCCGAGACATGAAGTGAAACTCGGTGTCATGTGCACGAGTCAAGCTGAGTATCGGAGCAGTCCTGAGGCACGGTACATGAAACGGCAGATGTGTGAACATGTTGGTCGTATCAACTTTCCAGCAGATATGAAATGCTGCATGCAAAGTGATGAGAAGTGCATCCTGAACGGAGCCAGACTCGGAGCGACGAGCGCAAGTTGGGCAGCATGCCGTGGCACTCGCGTTGTACGGTAAATGTGGAACATCAGGTGACGGTGGCACAAGGGAAGATTGCAATAAAACTCCGTATATGATGCCAAGCGCGGACTAAGATAATGGGTAAAGTTGGCCGAACGTAAAATCCCAAAGTTACGTTTCAGCGCCCTACGAAACTGCCCTCCCTGAGACAGCCGGGCAGGGTACGACTGTTCACGCAATTAACATCCCCAGAAATATCAGGACGGGTGATGACCGGTGGGTGCAAAATCTAAAGTTGCGTTGATAGCGCTGAATGAAACGACCCATACATTACTATGTGTGGGGCCACATTACTCGTAGCACAGGAAACGACAGAGCAAATGCAAATTGTCTAGTGACGACCAGAGCGACCATATGTAACAGTTTCACTGTTATGCTAACTAGGGTTATGGACGGGGTCAACAGAGAAAAGAAAACCCCTTATTGTAATTGGCGTCCTTGACCAAGCTAGTAGTAAATAAATTTATTTACCAGTCCCAACTTGCTGACAAGTAGAGTGTTAAACTCATGCAAAAGGTTCTAACCCGAGGTATGCGAGGACTCCCGTTAAATCGAGGATCTCGAACCAGAGAAGGGACAGTTGGGAGCTTTTGGTTTGGACAGTAAGACAGTTACTTTGGAGAAGTTGAGGGGGATGGACGTAATTTTGATCCCAATGAGCGTAAGAGATAGAGAGAGTGTGAAGTCAGGTGGACGGAACTTAGAGAAATGGAGTGAAGAAACAGTGACATTCTTTATTAACTCTGTGTGAGTAGCGAACTCTGTGTGAGTAGCGAACTCTGTGTGGGAAGCGAACGGCGTTGTGATTTGTAGTGAACACCCACATCGTAGGATTTTGACATTCTTTATTAACTCTGTGTGAGTAGCGAACAGGATTTTGATATTCTTTAATAACTCTGTGTGAGTAGCGAACTCTGTGTGAGTAGCGAACGGCGTTGTGATTTGTAGTGAACACCCACAACGCAGGATTTTGACATTCTTTATTAACTCTGTGTGAGTAGCGAACAGGATTTTGATATTCTTTAATAACTCTGTGTGAGTAGCGAACTCTGTGTGAGTAGCGAACGGTGTTGTGATTTGTAGTGAAGACCCACAACGTAGGAATTTGACATTCTTTATTAACTCTGCGAGTAGTGAACAGCGTGGTGATGTGTAGTGAATACCCGCAACGTAGGAGTTTGACATTTTTTAATACCTCTGTGTGAGTAGATATCTAAACGTGTGAATTTCAACGAATATCCACCACAAGGAAGTCGGACGTCTCTTATTAACTCGCATTGTCAAAACTAGTGATGAATAGCATAAGGCTTATTTGAGTAGAGCGTGTCCTATAAAAGTAGGAGAGGGAATTCCCCAAAATCCTTTTTTTCCCTTGTTAATTGTTGACCTATTAGTCAGCCATTGAGTACTTCTAGCGCAGTAAAGGTTTAAAGCACGGTCAATGTATGTTCTTTTGTTGACTCATATCACATAGAAAGTCGGTACATGCATTTATTTTCCCTATTCAGATATGCACGAAATAAACTTTGTATAAGTTCTTATAGGAAGCTTTGGTGTTGAAATTTAATGTTGACGTATGTAAGGATTAAGATTTAGCGGTAGCTACTACCTTACCCAGGATTCATCATTCAACCGTTCTTGAGTTATTTCTTTCTCGATACTTTTCGTATCCTATTTTTGTCTCTCTACTTTCATGGGACCTTGTACCAGTGAACAGTAGGGAACTGCTACATATAAAGCGTCCCAGAACTCTGTTCTCTTCGCAGGGAACCACTGCTGCCTTGTAGATTTGGTTGCGGACAATCAAAGGCTAGCGGAGTAAACCATATACAAAACTGGACGGTAGGCAAACCAAGCATTCCATTAACAAAACTGATATAGTTGGGCAGATGACGCTCATAAGCCCGGGAGGGCGGGTCGTCTACGGGTCGCTGCCCTGAAAGAAAATATCAACCTGCTGCCTTGTGGGTTTTGGCGAGGGACAGTAAAAGGCTAACGGAGAGCGAACCCAGTAAGCTTTGGTTGAAATCGGACACACGGCCGAAAGACAAGCAACTGAGTTCCAAATGGAACTGAAAGTTGTGACGTAGCTAACCATGCTAAGGCTGCATGGACCATATTTTTGGCATGAATATATTTAGTATAGAATCTCGATATGGTGCTACGCCTGTGGAGATCCGTCGGGCAGGATGAGTGCAGGGCCCCATGCCTCGAAGGGCCCGATTTTTGCTACCGACGGTCCCAGTCCTCCAACTAGACAAAGCAGCGAGCGAGGTCCACGAAGAAAAGTTACTGGTTCAATACGGCAAAGTACTGGCCAGAGACGATTGAACATTGTGCAATGGAATGCCGAAGGTATTCATCACAAAAAGCAAGCACTCGTAATAAGACTTGCAGAAGACGAAATTGATGTTGCGTGCATACATCCATCTAAATGCCCAACGTAGATTCGCGATCAGAGGTTACCAAACCTTTAGATTAGACCGAGGAGACAAGGGTGGAGTCCTCACCCTAGTACGAAACAGCATTCCGGCAAAGCAAATGGACGTGACCACAGGAAGCCCCAGCGCATCAGAGATCGTAGACGTCTTAATTACATGTGATGAAATGCAGATTCTTCTGTATAACTTATACTGCCCAAGTGATATCCCATTGTCACTCGATGCAATGATTATCAATGATACAGCATGCATGGTGGTCGGTGATTTCAACAGCTACTCAGAAAGATGGGGCTACCTAGAAACGAACAGCAGAGGCGTCGAAGTGGAAGACTGGGACATAGAGAACAACCTGTTCCTCATCAATGACCCAGACAATCCACCAACCATCTACTCGAGAAGGTGGCATACGACTAGCACCCTCGATTTGGCCTTCGCAACAAGTGACCTCTCCACATAAACAGTAAGTACGGTCACAAAGCAGCTCAGAGAAAGTGACCATAGGCCCGTCAAGCTGCAAGTAGATCTAAAATTTGTAACTTAGTCCAAAATGTGGCTGCCACGATGGAACTACAAAATGCCAATTGGAAACAGTTCACGGTACTGACAAATGACAATGTTGAGCACCTCAACATGCATAAAAACATATACATGCGATTCGTGGCAAGGGGAAAAGTCAGAAGCACTCCTGAAAGCGGCACGGGAAACTATTCATAGAGGCGCACTGAAGGATTACAAGCCATACTGGACAGCCGACGTTCAGAAGCTTGAAAACGACATTGAGTTGGCAAACAGGCACAGACAGTAACGACCAATATTGCTTACAAGGCGGCAGCAGCTAAGTACAAACGGGAGGTCAAACGATCAGCACGACAGAGCTGAGTTGATAAGACCGAATCCCTGAACCTTGATAGTGACGGCCATAAATTGTGGAAGTTAGCAAAAGCGCTGAGTGATGAAAACACCAGCCGACCCCCAATAGTCCTTGAACAAGATAAAAAGATGTCCTCGTGAAGGAAAGCAGCAAACATTCTAATGCAAAAATATGCCGAAGTCAGCAGAGTAAGCATAACAAAAGCAACGTCGATGACACAAAGAGAAAAGCTAGAGCCCTCCAAGGCGAGCCAAGAAAAGCCGATTGTCACCTAACGGATACATTTACCAGAAACAAGTTGGACGAGGCATTAATGGAGCTGAAGCTCAGAAAATCGCCAGGTAAGGATGGGATCACTAACGAGATGCTTACAAACTTGGGGACTAGAGCAAAGACAGCTCTACTGGCCGTCCTAAATATCTCGTGGAGGACAGACATAGTCCCACGAGAATGGAAGGAAGCGATCATGGTACCCATCCTAAAACCAGGAAAAACAAACTCGATCCAGCGAGTTACAGACCAATAAGCCTCCTAAGCTGCACGGGCAAAATAATGAAACGCGTGGTGAACAAACTAAAACCACCTACACTGTGTTCTCGCAGAGCAACTAGAATTACAATATTAAGCTTAACGTCAACGGGCCAGATTGTTCCAGAAAGCAAGACCCCAACGTACCTGGGAGTCACATTTGACCGAAAGCTGATTTGGGCCCCCAAATTGAAAATGCTACGGAAAAAGCGAGACAGAGGCTCAATATGATGCGTTAAATTTGCAGGCTCCACGTGGAGAGAAAACACCAGAGTTCTCAAAACACTACATACTAGTAGAGTGCGACCGGTCCTAGACTACGGCATTGCAGCATGGAGCAGTGCATTAAATAAACAATTTGCAAAAGTGTGCAGCAGTCAGAATCGAGCAGCGCGAATTATCACAGGTGCCATGAAGTCCACGCCTATCAAGGCGATGGAGACAACCACAGGCCTCCAACCAATGGCAGCCAGCAGGGACAGAAAAGTTCTGATACTGGCGGAAATACTGAAAAGGCTACATTCCCACCTCATGCACGAAAAAATAAACGGATTAGGAAGGGGCAGAATCAAGAGAATCAGCTTCACGAAAATGTCAACTCCTGACCGCAGACCATCCGGTTCTAGTAAACTGTAAAGCTAAGTCAATACCGGCCACTGATAAGTGCCCGCCGTGGAAGACCAATATGCCATAAATAAGGGAATCAATCCCAGGCATATTAAAAAATGTGTAGAAAAAAATCTGCGAATGAAAAGTGGCCACAGAAAAACACATAGTAACCGAGTACCCTGAAAGTGAGTGGATGCACGTGTATACTGATAGATCGGCTAAGAACGCAATCAGCGATGGAGGAGGTGGAATAGTGCTTAAACTTTCATAGAACGAGATGGTCATGAAAGCGATTGCCACAGATAAATACTCAAATAACTACCGGACAGAGGCTATAAAAACAGTGACCGAAATGATCCTAGAGTGAAGTGGCACCTCTCGCAACAAAGTCGTGATATTCACCGATGCTCTATCGGTCATCACGGCACTCAAAAGTGTAGACAAAACAGAGCTCATTGAGCTGAAAGCAACCCTGGATGCACTAGTGCACTCACATAAACGCACCGTCGTTCAGTGAACACCATCACACTGCAACATAAGCGGAAATGAGCACGCAGACAAGCTAGCTAAAGAAGGCGGGCGACTACCTCAAACTGATCCCGAGATCAGTTATGAGGAAGCCAGAACAACTATCAGTTGGCACTATAAAAACAAATGGTCAAAAGACCTTCCTCAGTACAACAACAGTGACGGGTACTAAGGTCTGTCTCGTAGTGAACAAGTTGCTATACTCCGCCTCCGTACCGGATACAACAAGCTCCGCACCCAGATGTTTAACAAATTTAAAATTGACACAACTAGCCTGTGCCCCTGCAAAAAAGGCGGACATGATGGCAGAGCACATACTGCAAGATTGTCAACTGATAGCATGCCTAAGAAAAGAAACATGGCCACAAAACACAGAGCTTCGCGAGAAGCTGTTCGGAGGAACGGAATCCTTAAAAACGGTAAAATTCATGATAAAAGTTGGTTCATCAGTCTAGGCCGGATCGCGAGAGAGAGAGAGAGAGACCGTTACCTGTTATTCACAACACTTCACAACTTATAATGCTCATAACAATTCACATCGTATAATGCTCACAACACTTCACATTTTATAATTCCCACACCATTTCACATCTTATAATGCACACAACACTTCATATCTTAAAATGCATACAACACTTAAATCTTATCATGCACACATCACTTTACATCTTATAATTCACACATCCCTTCAATCTTATAGTGCACACAGAACTTCACATCTTATAATGCACACAACACTTTCCATCATATAATGCACACATCACTTCACATCGTATAATGCACACAACACTTCACATCTTATAATGCATACTAAACTTCACATCTTATAATCCACACAGCACTTCACATCTTATAATGCATACACCACTTCCCATCTTATAATGCACACAACACTTCCCATCTTATAATGCACACATCACTTCACATCTTATAATACACACATCACTTCACATCTTATAATCCACACTTCACATCTTATAATGCACTCAACACTTTATATCTTATAATACGCACACAACACTTCACATCTTATAATGCACTCAAAACTTCACATCTTATAATACGCACACATGTTCAATGATATCTTCTGTCATTCTAAGAAATGGGATGTTGCTTCTTATCATCTTCTACATGACAAACTAAATATAATGCGCCCATGTGGTGCCGGGGCCCGCAGAGGAAGGATAGAATATTACCACTGCGACCTACAAGGCATGTCATAAGAGGTGGCAGATGTAGGAGCTAGGTAAGTACCCTAGTAAATAAAAAGTATCGCTAAAATCGGATGTGATGGCCTATTTGTAAGAGCATAACTGACTTAATGTACAATCGCTCTTAGGCTCAGATACATACAACTCACACAGAGTGGTTAACAAGTAGTCGACGATAAGTAGCGTTCGAGAAAAAAAAACGACTAAATGGAATAATGTATAGGTAAAGACAGGTGATAAGAATGGTGTGTTACCTGTGATCATTCCTACAATATAAATTAAAGAAGAGACTAAATAAGGGCAGGAACAGTAACTAAGACTTGTATTCACAGTTCTTTGTGTAACATTTCTTTTATATAAAATTTATCTCATCAGATATCACTTTAAAGATGTTCAGCCTCTAACATGTTCTCTGTCTCCATGTAACATTTCTTTTATATAACATTGATCTCATCAGATCTCACTTTAAAGATGTTCTGCCTCTAACATGTTCTCTGTCTTCATGTAACATTTCTTTTATATAACATTGATCTCATCAGATCTCACTTTAAAAATGTTCAGACTCTTAACATGTTCTCTGTCTTCATGTAACATTTATTTTATATAACATTGCTCTCATCAGATCTCACTTTAAAGATGTTCAGTCTCTAACATGTTCTCTGTCTTCATGTAACATTTCTTTTATATAACATTGTTCTCATCAGATCTCACTTTAAAGAGGTTCAGACTCAAACATGTTCTCTGTCTTCATGTAACATTTCTTTTATATAACATTGATCTCATCAGATCTCACTTTAAAGATGTTCAGTCTCTAACATGTTCTCTGTCTTCATGTAACATTTCTTTTATATAACATTGATCTCATCAGATCTCACTTTAAAGATGTTCAGTCTCTAACATGTTCTCTGTCTTCATGTAACATTTCTTTTATATAACATTGATCTCCTCAGATCTCACTTTAAAGATGTTCAGACTCTAACATGTTCTCTGTCTTCATGTAACATTTCTTTTATATAACATTGTTCTCATCAGATCTCACTTTAAAGATGTTCAGCCTCTAACATGTTCTCTGTCTTCATGTAACATTTCTTTTATATAACATTTGTTACAGTCTCCGCGTTTATGTTTGGTTTGGTAATCTTATTATAATGCTCTGTTTGGTTGCTTCATATTATTGGATGATGGTGGTTAACTCATACAACGAGATGATTTGAGGAAACTGAGTAACTTCAATATCTGATGGCATTATTAGTTATCTGAGTCGTGGTGGTGATATTATTGCTTTAGTGGAATTAACAGCACAGTTAATAAATACGAAGGATTTCTGTAGATTTTATAGTCTTTATTGGTGTTAACACACGAAGGTACAAAGGTACGTCAACCTCCATACAATGTTATTGTCAGACTGTCCTTCTTTTCCTTCGTTTTCTAAGCGGTCACTATTTTACGTCATCTTTTGTTTCTCTACGTAGATGTCTCGTTGTTATGTGTTGCGCTTCTGCTTAGAGAGTGCAACACATAGTCTACTAAATTATATATATCCTATAAACTAAACTACTTGTCAGGTCTACTGGCTACCCCTGGAGCCTCCCTTGGAGCTACCTCTAGACCCCCCGGACGACTTCGCCGTTGACCCAACGGCGAAACCCAGTCCTCTGTGCACAGTCTTGGTCCATCAGGGATCATTAGTGTTGTGGGAGCTGAATGGGAACAAGTCGCCACACGTCGCGAGACGTGGCTCCACAACAACTAATCTACAACAACACCAACCATGGTCGAAGAGAAAGGAAAATCCTGACGGGATCTCAGGAGGACCAAGTTGGATGAGCTAAATGGGAACTAGTCACCACACGTCGTCAGACGTGACTCATCAACTGGTCATAGGTGACCATGGCTGACATCAACGTAAACCCTCCGTGCTAATGTGCTGAAACAAAGTAGCATGGAAAAGTCAGGCACAACATTACATGGGTAAAATAAAGACGCCATATTTTCTCTAAAGTGACCCAACAGCATGTCAGTTGCTCCGGGCAATGAGAACCAACCCCCAGGTTAATGTGAGGTGGATGTACTGAAACATCCCGTCCTCGCGTTGTAGGATGGACTTGGGGTGGCTCACAGTTCTAGTCACATTCTCTATGTCGTACTTCTTGTCCGTTAGTCTGGTCATACAATCTGAAAGCTCAAACAAAAAAACAAGTTACAAATCGAAGATAAAATAATAATATAATGTTAACCTATCACATTATAAAACCTCCATGAGGTAATCTTTTAACCAACTCCCACCCCAGGGCAATAAGGGCTCCCAAAAATCAACATTGCTCCTATATCAAGCAATTATCTGTGGAAAGTTAATGTCCACCATCAACATTATCCGACCTCTGTGAGGTAATAATAAGCAATCCACCCACCTCCATGGGGAATAAATAAAAATCAACATTTCTCCACTCTCTGTCATTGAAGTTCATAATTTATTACTTATCCCCTATTTCAATATATGTTTTGAAATCCTAAAATTTCAACAATCCAAATAGCTCATCTCTCAAAGTGTAAGCTCGCGTATCCAAAACGCAAGTCCACACAAATCACAAATTAATAAATTAAAACATCCAACATGTGGATCCCCATTATAAAATCACTCCAAATACACAAAATATATTCAATTCAACACAATGTATCCACATTGAGGTATTAAAATTACTCAACAATCTCAAATGGACCCAAACAAAAATCTAATATTTAGTTCCCAATCAAATAACCCCCATCAATGAAATATTACCATCCATCCAAATACCACCAAGGAATCCACCAAATTCCCAAATAAACCTGGAACTGTACATCGAAGAACCGCAATAAAGAAGCAAGACAATGCATCATTCCATTTCTACGTACCCAAACAAAAACCCAAATAATCACTCTATGTGATTTAATATGAACTCCGACAGATTGCTTCCGATCCACCATTACAATCCCCCAGGATCCAAATAAAAACGCAGGCCAGTTGTAATTAAAGAACGGTTTCCTTGTGGTTTTGTACAAGTTTCTTAAAGCATGGTTGTCCAGGTCATGATCGAACATCTTTCCCACGGGACCATGCCTGGGAGCCATGTTAATGGTATCACGTGTACCATTCCCGCTACGTCTACCCCGAAGCAATCTGTGAAGGATAACGAAAATCCCAAACATTAAATAGAGAGGGTGAGGAATATGCTCTTGCTCGTAAATGGAAGGAATCAACCCTTGCAAATCATGCTGATGGGAACACAGGGCACCAGCACTAAAATAAAGCAGAAAGAACCCAATCACTACTATAGTATTCCATTGTACAGGCCTAGCCATGGAGTGGACGCCACACCTATTATGATACAACGCATAGTCTATCTGACCAAACAAATTTCGCACAAGTTGCGCACGCTGTTGCACTGGTTCTGAATCTGACCAGATTTTTAAATCACATTTCGCTTTGAACCTAATATTTTGCTCATAACTTGAACTCAAAAAATCAGTATCTGACCCACACATTCTTAAGCATATTTGCATAGCGTTCCATATATTTTCATTACCATTGCCTACTTGGAGATTATCACATTTTGTGTGCCTGTATGCACACTCGTTGGATCCTGTAACTACTATTTCTTCTTGGTTGCGAACTATCTTCGTGACTTCACTAATTACTTGTGTCGTCATTGACATGTCACTGGAACCAGACAATGTCAATTGATTCGTCTCTTGCACAGGCGAATCTTGAACCTGTTTCCGATTGAATTTCTCTTCTGTGGCTCCTCTAAAGATGGACCTAGGCCACCTTTCCTTTCTCCACACCCCGCCATACTGACTGCTACGGTCAGGAACATTTCGTTTAAATAACCGCCACTTACTAGTTGAGTCCTCCCAGGTGTGTTTAAATTTTTTCGAATTAACCCGTAATGTCTTATTATTTCCTCGCCATTTCACTTTTGCATTAGCATTGTTTAATTTCTGAAATCCTGCATTAGTAATCTTAGAACTCGCACCCGTTGCATTCTTGCTCCTTGACTCTGCTCGTACTGTCCCATGAGGTCGAAGTAGATGAGTTTCTTTTATTAAAACTGACCGCTTACAATCTACAGAACGTATATGTCTTACACGTTGTCCGTATTCATGGAGGGGCTTTTCAAAGGGTGGCGATTGACTCGTCCGTTTCACATTCTGCACCTCCTCTGAACTAATAGTAGATATCACCATTTCACACTCTACGTAATCGTGGTCACTAACCACAGGTACACCAGATGTTTTCTGTCCAACAGCCTGTTCCTTGCTAGTTGCACAAACGATGGTTCTGCCTGTCTGGAAACTGCTCTTCGACGACGCATGGGACATATTGGGGAGTATTAGGCTCATCGACAACGGATAAAATGTTCTCGCTATCGTGAGAAGCATCCTCCGCTATACAGATACAATTTTGTAAAATATCGGACTGATCACATGACCTATCAACAGCGGATACTAAATTGGACCATTCCTGAAAATCATCATCCGCCTCGTAGGGAGAATCCAGTAAGAAATTTGGTATGGTACAAAGCTTATCAACTTTTGAAACTATCATATCCACGCTATTATTCTCCTGGTATATGGTATCCCAAATTTGCTGGAAATTTTGTTCCTCGCGCAACTCACGACGGTTCAAGTCATGACCCTCATAACCTGGATTTTCGTGACACTCGGTTTCTGGCATGCAGGAACGGACTTGAAGAAAACCTGGATCCTCACTCATTTCACCAGACATGGATTCATACGTACCACTTTGCCCTTCTTTGTACTCGTAAACTGACACACAGGGATCAAACGGAAGGAGAATCCGCCCATTATTCGACCCATGACCAACCATACTAACAGGGGTCTGATCCTCAGGGGCCATGACACTGGGAATCCCTGATCGGGCACACTGTCCTGGGGATGGTCGTGAAAGGAAATAACCATAATCATCCCCTACTTGCTCTATTCTATTGCGCATCGCGTAACCCTGTAGGCGATTCTGCGGACGAAAATCATATCTCTACGGGTGAGTTGTGGTGGGTAGGGGTCTGGCAGTATTTCGGCAGCGTATCTCAGAGTGGCGTTCCGCCACCTTCAACTCTAGGTAGTCTAAGCGATCATGCACCCTAGACATCGCACTGGGGTAAATTGTGGGGATGAAATTGGATTCCCACCGCAAGGCATCATCGCGACAATGCAGGAAAGTGGTGGATGGGGTTCTCGCCACCTTGGCCATCAACATATTAGCACATAACCTATTACTTAGGGACGCCACGAAATGGTCCCTAAGATTATTTGGATCCAGGGGATCGACCCTTCCCGAGTCTGAGCCGTGGTGACCTTCGCGAATAGCCCTGCTAGACGATGGGAGTAATCTAGGCACGACTCCCCCTCTCGCTGGGACGACCCAAAGAAAACGGACAGGAGAGCCTGGGCCGACCTATTGTCCCCAAACACCCTCAGGAGACCAGTCAATAAGGTTTCCGGGTCGCTGGCCACCATTAACTGGATCTCCAGTTCTCTGCGAACCTCGTCAGACACATGATCAAATAGAGCATCTACGCTGTCCTGGCCCTCAAGACCATAGTGCCGTCAATACTGGCGGATGTCCCTCGCGAAATCATCCACAGAAGGACCATCACGGAACACGAAGGTCCGCAGGGGCCTGCAGGGTGGACAAGGAAAGTTTCAATGAGGGGAAGGTAACAGTGCCGAAACTCACGGACAATGATCCCCAACCTGCACCGGAGGATCTATCATTGCAGGAGTAGGAATCACCGGTGCGGGAGCTGCCGCCTCTATCATGACATCCTCTTGACTCTTTCCCCCTGTTGTGTTCCTGTGAGCCATCATAAAAACATGCAATCGTATTAATTAACACAATATAGTATACAAAACTTAGTGATAACAAGTATAGCGATTATAAATATATGCCCTGAAAAACATGGAGCAACCCATACGGTAGAAACCTATATAAAACAGAATGGCTGAATACAAAACTTTGTGATTAGCATGTTCTCCCACTTCTTTGTGATCCCACTTCTGACACCATTGTTACAGTCTCCGCGTTTATGTTTGGTTTGGTAAACTTATTATAATGCTCTGTTTAGTTGCTTCATATTATTGGATGATGGTGGTTAACTCATACAACGAGATGATTTGAGGAAACTGAATAACTTCAATATCTGATGGCAATGATAGTTATCTGAGTCGTGATGGTGACATTATTGCTTTAGTGGTATTAACAGCACAGTTAATAAATACGAAGGCTGTCTGTAGATTTTATAGTCTTTATTGGTGTTAACACACGAAGGTACAAAGGTACGTCAACCTCCATACAATGTTATTGTCAGACGGCGCTTCTGCTTAGAGAGAGCAACACATAGTCTACTAAATTATATATATCCTATAAACTAAACAACTTGTCTGGTCTACTGGCTACCCCTGGAGCCTCCCTTGGAGCTACCTCTACACATTGATCTCATCAGATCTCACTTTAAAGATGTTCAGTCTCTAATATGTTCTCTGTCTTCATGTAACATTTCTTTTATATAACATTGATCTCATCAGATCTGACTTTAAAGATGTTCAGCCTCTAACATATTCTCTGTCTCCATGTAACATTTCTTTTATATAACATTGATCTCATCAGATCTCACTTTAAAGATATTCAGCCTCTAATATGTTCTCTGTCTTCATATAACATTTCTTTTATATAACATTGATCTCATCAGATCTCACTTTGAAGATGTTCAGACTCTAACATGTTCTCTGTCTTCATGTAACATTTCTTTTATATAACATTGATCTCATCAGATCTCACTTTAAAGATGTTCAGACTCTAACATGTTCTCTGTCTTCATGTAACATTTCTTTTATATAACATTGATCTCATCAGATCTCACTTTGAAGATGTTCAGACTCTAACATGTTCTCTGTCTTCATGTAACATTTCTTTTATATAACATTGATCTCATCAGATCTCACTTTAAAGATGTTCAGACTCTAACATGTTCTCTGTCTTCATGTAACATTTCTTTTTTATAACATTGATCTCATCAGATCTCACTTTAAAGATGTTCAGACTCTAACATGTTCCCTGTCTTCACGTAACATTTCTTTTATATAACATTGATCTCATCAGATTTCACTTTAAAGATGTTCAGCCTCTAACATGTTCTCTGTCTTCATGTAATATTTCTTTTATATAACATTGATCTCATCAGATCTCACTTTAAAGATGTTCAGTCTCTAACATGTTCTCTGTCTTCATGTAACATTTCTTTTATATAACATTGATCTCATCAGATCTCACTTTAAAGATGTACAGACTCTAACATGTTCTCTGTCTTCATGTAACATTTCTTTTATATAACATTGTTCTCATCAGATCTCACTTTAAAGATGTTCAGTCTCTAACATGTTATCTGTCTTCATGTAACATTTCTTTTATATAACATTGATCTCATCATATCTCACTTTAAAGATGTTCAGTCTCTAACATGTTCTCTGTCTTCATGTAACATTTCTTTTATATAACATTGATCTTATCAGATCTCACTTTAAAGATGTTTAAACACGTAAAAACAAGTACTACAGTTTTACAAAATACATAAACAGTGACGATAAACATGTATAACATTGATCTCATCAGATCTCACTTTAAAGATGTTCAGACTCTAACATGTTCTCTGTCTTCATCATCGACCTGTTCAAGAGTTTCTGAATATCGTATAGCCATCGTCGTCTTAATAGCCGTCCATCTCAAGTTATGATGACAACAGCCTCAGACGTGTGCTGCTGTACCTCTTGTGTGTGCGAAGGTGACTGTAGAGTCCAATTCTATAGTCCAATCCCCTACGACAGGAGAGACATGCGTGATCAATATTAGACATGTGGGTGTATGTGTGTTTTTTCAGTTTTGTTTTTGTGTTCTGTCCTTTCAGTAATCGTAATCTTCACTAATGTACTAATTTGTTGCTTGTTTGTTTCCTGGTCCTGAAAAGGGAAGCAAAGAATACTGACACTGCGACCTACAATGCATGTCGTAAGAGGCGTCTAAGGTAGTTGCCTAGGAAGCTACCTAATAAATAACAGCGGAGCAGAAGTTGGATGTGCTGGTCTACTTGCAAGCACATTACTGAGACAATGTACAATTGCTCTTTACACATATCACATCATCATCATCAACAGGTGCCGTGCCTGCTGGCGCTGACAAGCACGGATCTTCACAAATCTATGTCCCTCGTGTTTGCTATCATCTCAGATGTTGACGCTCATCCGTGCCATGAAGTCAGGCTGTTCAAAATCTTCCCTGTCTGTCTTCCCCTCTTCTCCTTCTAGATTTTACCGGTTGCCACAATGTGTTACAAATTTTCCCTTCTCATTACAAGTCCAAAAAATAACGCTTGACTCATTTTTATATTAATAATAAGCTTTCTCTGTAACTTGGCCTCATTCAACCCCTCCACATTTGTCATTTCAACAGTCCATATGATTCTCAGCAGTCTTCTGTAAAACTACATCTTTTTGTCTTCCAGCGAATGTTCTAGCTACAGATCACATAGAAATCACAAATAGTGATTTAACAAGTAATCGATATGTAGAGTTCGAAGAAGTAGTCTCTCTAAATCACTGTGATGTTTAACGTGATCAAACTATTTCTCTTTCTGAGATATAATATTGTTTATATTCAACTAATATTACTTCATGTTCAGATTGTGTAAGATGTCAATACTGTTCTCTTCTTTGTCAAAGATGTTCTCATATTGATTATTGTACTTTTTGTGTCAACACATTTAACCCAAATTTTAGTTTAGTCGTCGAATCATTATCACTGAATCAGTTAGTTCATAAGTGATCCGATCTCATCTTTAGTATGTCTCTCAGCACGTGTTGACTAAATACACGGGTTCTTTATTGGTTTACTGTTCTTCATTGGCCACCAGTGTAGTGGTCTTGTCTGGCTACAGCACATTTGACTTGAAATTCTTGCAATTCTGGTTAGGATTGTAGATTCAATACTATTACTTGAGTCATTTACACCTTTCTCCCTTATAGGATTCAAAATATCACTCTGGTCCATTGCTCACCCGCTTTTCACAGCACCAACACCTGTAAGTGTATCGGCGCGTTCAGTTCCTCTTATATGCTCTGGCACAAAAAGTAAAACTGATTTTTGTAGGCTTAGACCTCCTCAGCGACTCCAACCATTATCTCTTATCCCAGAATATGGCCTTCTTTCTTGGTATACCTTATTGAGTGATTGAGAAAACATGCACGGATAAAGGTCTGTGATTTCATCCAGACAATCGCTTTAGTTACTGCCATGATTTCCATAGTGAGACTGTTCGTAGTCATGCAAAACTACCATTGTCTTCCTTCCTTCCCAACATCCCCCTCTGACTTGAGCAGTGAAAGCATATAATCTCCTCAAATGTCGAATTGTAATAGTTTGAACTAGTACAAGGCTCCAGGAACAAAATAATAAGTCCAAGGAAAATGGGTTGGCCAAAAGAAAGGCTCGTGATCGTCCACTGATTTATATATTTGATGTCACACTTTTGATATTTATAACCTCACACTTTCCACACTTCTGTCTTACTACAGACTAAGATTTTAGTGAATATAACTGACCTAACACCGTTGTGATCAATTAGCAACAAGATGGACAAATCATTTTATAATGAGCTCACTCTATGCATATATCAATTGAACCTTGGAAATATTCACAGCAATAATCGTTAGCTTAAACTGTCACCACAAATTTGATTGCTCTAATACACTCTTCCAATTAGGTAGTAGAACTGTTCGATGTAACCATTGGTTGATAATCACTGGATGATGATAAGAAGGTTCAGTCCTTTCCTGTCAGATATGGAACGACTTGAACACGGTTTGCAGCATCCATCAGGTTGTGTCCGTCATACATCTGTGTAGACGTCTAAGTTCCTAGTCAGGTTCGATGTAGTGTCGTCTCTGTCCGTTCAGGCACCGTGGTCTGGTCATCCAAGATGATGATGATATTGTTTCTGTTATCGTATACGAACAGTCGAATCACAGGAAGATTACTTCTATAGATATATCTACACTTTCTAGTAAGAGTTCTGCCACGTAGAACTCTAGTTGATTTCTCACCTCTAGCAGCAAGGTACACAAGGATATTTGGAAAGAACAATAATTTGCCAGTAACAATTTCTCAGTCTAACCAAATCTTATTCTCTATCATCTACTGTTTCGCTGTTTGTTCAACATGTTACCTTTATAAATCTCTGAGATAAATCACCATGTTCATTTGTGTTGATAGATTGTCTCACAGACATACCCTCTCAATAATGCCCTTGAAATCTCTGAATAGTTTTTCCAACGTCCTCTCTCATCCAGCCCTAATGTGTATCGCTCTGTTTTCTTTTGTTGATTTTCCCAAAGCAAGGCTCTATAATAATGGCGGTCTAATGGTCTTCTGCTCTCCCTGAATTAGACTGTACACACAAACTCACTGTTCGCTCTTTTGTTTCTTGGTTGATGGTGGGCCTTCTTCTTCTCAACTACTTTCCTTCCATCTTTCTCGCATACCAAGGTTTCGTCTTGCACACTCTGTTTATCTTTTGCGATCTCTTTCCTCTTCTGTTGCACTACATGTGGGTCGTGTGCAAAAAGTAACCCTGATGGATTGACAGTTACCTATTTCTGAAAGTAGTATGGTTGGCCATATTACCATTAGCTGTAGTATAGAGTATGGCTGGCCAGTTGACAACTGACCATCCTCTGGTCCTGCATAACCCTGTTACAGAATTAGTGACACATCTGTATAAATAATTACACGGTACCCAGATATAAACATATATGTTTTTTTCAGTAATGTTTCTCTCTTGTGTTAAATGATTATTAGTTGATGAACCGACTCTATAGCATTACAAGCAGACTCATAGGTGCCCAGTCTCCCTCAATAAATGAAGAATGGTATACATACTGAAGGTTATTATGACTCACTGGCTAGAAACACTTCTGGATCATGATAAATATTCGTATGCTGTCATCGAAATAATACTTGTCATCAGAAATTTAACTGTTATTAGCTAATTTGCGTTTTGTTATAATGCGATGTACGAAAATCAACAAATCTGAGGTTGTCAGACCGGATCAGATCAGATCTGGAGAAAATCGTTAGGGTGACTGTGGTAATACGAAGCAAATAGGCGATTGAACGAAGACAGGTATAGGCAGTATTACATAAGTAATGAAAAATTAATTATAAATAACGAAAAAAAACATTAACGTTTCGGTGGTTAGACCTTTATCAAAAACAAAAAACGTACACAAAAAACTTAATTAACTAAAACAAAATACTAAAAAATGATGTGAAGCAAAAGATACTGGCATACGTACCTGCTCCTAGAGTGCTTGTCTCTTGGTCAGTATCTCGTGAATGATAGAATGGACAGGAAATAGGAAGACTATTAAGTTACGGTTGGCTGGTCAATCAGAAAGGGTCAGTGGCAGGTTATGTAAGATATTGTGTGTACATGTGGGAACAAAGAACACACGTTGGAAGAGCAGAAGAGGTGGGGTGGGGAAGAAACGTGAGATAATGGCGTTAATTTCCGTCATAGCATACTGATGAGTAGACACCCCCATAAAACATGAGCCCTGTTAGGCTAATATGGATTGCATACACTCCGATAGCAAGGGCGGGTATGTAATCCAATGTTCCCGGGGAGACCCTCCTTCTTTGCGTCCTCCAAACCCCTGGAGCGTTATATCTCCAACACTCTCCACTCTATCCTCCGTCTACGACCGTCCCTTCTTCGACGTTCCAATATCACCCCAGCGGAGTCCCGACCTCTTACCAGTCTCCGTTTACGGGATGATATTGTCATTACACCTGCCGACAAGAGAGGTGCGGTTGTTATATGGCGGAAGGATCTATATATACGTGAGGCCTCTTCCCAACTCTCTGACACTACTTCATACCGCCCTAGTCTGGTGGATGCCATACCGCAACACAATGATCTGGTGCACCAGACCATCCAGACATTCATTCTACAGAACGATCTTCCTCCAGCGCAGATTCTCTTCGTATCTTGAAGGCTAATCTTGGCAAACCGTGTCTCTACTTCTTTCTAAAGACCCACAAGCCTAACAACCCGAGCCGACCTATTGTATCAGCTTGCTCCTGTCCCACCGAGTCGATTTTGGCCTTTCTTGACGGAATTTTCAGACCCTTGATGAAGACACTTCCGTCCTTCCTAAAAGACACCACACATGCTATATCCACCTATCTTTCGACCTCCCTACTCCCAGGTCGTAATTATCGTCTCTTCCTGTTGGACGTATGCTCCCTTTATACCTCCATCCCCCATCGCTATGGCTTAGCTGCTCTCCAGTTCTTCCTGGATTAGCGACCCCATCCCTCTATTGCCACTACTACTCTCACTCGCTTAGCTGAACTGGTACTAACTACGAATTACTTCGAGTTCAATGGTGAATACTTTGATCAGATTAGCGCCGTTGCCATGGGCACCAAGATGGGACCCAGTTATGCTTGCCTGTTCATGGGCCACTTGGAACATCTCATCTTTCAGAGTTATCTGGACCCTATACCTTTCATGTACCGCCGATACATTGATGACGGAGTGGGAGTTACGGACATGTCGGAAAGTGACTTGCTATAGTTTATTCGATTCGTCGATGACTTCCACCCGTCCATCAAGTTTACCTCTGCCATCTCTCTTACGTCAGTAAACTTCCATGACATCACTGCCTCCATCGGTGTCTCCTCTCTCCATACCACTGTTTTCTATAAGTCCACTGACTCTCATAACGTCCTTGACATCACTGTCTCCATCGGTGTCTCCTCTCTCCTTACCACTATTTTCTATAAGTCCACTGACTCTCATAACTACCTTCTATATACATCATCACACCCCTTGGCTTGTCGCAACTGTCTACCATCTCAGCTACTTCGTCTCCGACGCTTGTGTCATGACGACGATGATTTTCGTCACCATGCTCACGAGATGCTCGACTTCTTTCGACGCCGTCTTTACCCTGAGGAGGTTCTCATCAACGCTCTTCGTTGTGTCCTTCCTATCTCTCTTCACACCGCTCTCTCCCCTTCTACCCGTCCCCCTTGTGACCGTACCAAATGTCATCCCCACAACGCCCCTGCTGTCCGAATCCTTCTCCGTGAGCTGCAGATCTTCCGGAAAGATCCGGCTTCCTCGCGGATCTTTTCCTCTCCTCCCCTGGTAACCTTCCGGAGGGACAAGAACCTACGTGATCGTCTGGTTCGCAGGAGGCTCCGCACCTTGGGGGACACGTGGGAACTGTCACATGCTCTAGGTCCCGTTGCTACAACTGTCCTTACGTTTTCTAGGCTACTACTATCTCCTTCCCTAACACTTCCTTTACTATCCGAAAAGGGTTCACTTGTGTCTCACACAACCTTATTTATGCACATTCTCTGCAAGCGCTGCGGGATGGCATACATAGGTGAGACAGTAGTGCGTCTTGGTGATCGCTTCGCTCAGTACCTCCGGGATATCTCTAACAGTGCATCCACATCGGTGGCTGTCCATTGTAATGGCCCCAGTCACCACGGCAGGACAGATATCTCTATCACCGGTCTAGCGTCGTGCTCCTCCGATGACCGCAGCAGGTTATCACTGGAATGTCGTTTGATTGACCGTTTTGGTGAATTTTCACGCAAAGGGATCAATGTACGACTTTAGCACGCGTAGTGTCTATGCCTGCTGGTATTTACTCTTATTGCATTCTCTTTATTTCATTTATCCCCTGTACAAACCTATTGACACTACCATTTCCTCTTCTGTCTGTCCACTCTCCAGCTATTGTAGCACCCCTGCGTTGTCATACCCCTCATTTACTCCATCTGCCCATCTCCACCATCTCCTCCTGGCCCTTATACACCTGTTGGTATCCATGCTTCTCTCGCCTACCTCACCTGTTCTTATTTATATTTACGCAACATCACATAACACTATCATCCCTATTCCTCTTCAGAATACGGCTCACACTATAGCGTGTCACTTTTGACACTTCTCTCCTCTCTGTTCCAGCCATACGACATTGGATTCTGCATGTGTTCGTTCCCGGGACACACATGATACATATTAGCCAAGTAGGGCTCCAGTCGCTGTTGGTGTGCAGTGGCTGAGTAACTCCTACAGTTGTGTTACTCGAACCTGATCTAATACTATGTTCTATCACATTTTCTTACTTGCATACTTATCTTCAGCACGTTATCGTCTGTATAAATATATGTAGGACGCTTACAATGTGATACTGTTGACCACTACCCGCCCCCCCGGGAACATTGGATTACATACCCGCCCTTGCTATCGGAGTGTATACAATCCATATTAGCCTAATAGGGCTCATGTTGTATGGGGGTGTACGTGTCTACACATCAGTATTCTATGTTGAAAATTAACGCCATTATCTCACGTTTCTTCCACCCACCTCACCTGCTTATCCCACGTGTGTTCTGTGTTCCCACATGTGCACACACTATTTTACGTAACCTGCCACTGACCCTTTTCAATTAACCAGCCAACCGGTAACCTAATAGTCTTCCTATTTCCTGTTCTTTCTATCATTCACGATCCTGACCAAGAGACAAGCACTCTAGGAGCAGTTACGTATGCCAGTATCTTTTGCTTCACATCATTTGTTAGTATTATGTTTTAGTTAATGAAGTTTGTTCTGCAAGTTTTTTGTTCTTGATAAAGGTCTAAGCACCGAAACGTTAAGTGTTGTTTTTCTTCATATTTTATAATTAGTTTGTTATTACTTATGTAATACTGCCTATACCTGTCTTCGTTCAATCACCGTTTTGCTATAGCAACCTGGTGGTGTTATGCTATAGTAGCTTGGATGTGTTATATTATAGTAGCGTGTATGTGTTATGTTATAGTAGCCAGGATGTGTTATGTTATAGTAGCCTAGATGTGTTATTGTATAGTAGCTTTGTACTATTGACCTTCTGAGTTGCTTCTGTCAGTCTTTTTATTAATTATTTGGTACAATCTTATTGCTGTCATGACGGTGTGAAGATTTTCAATATTTTAACATTTTTAATATTCTCATTATTAATGGTATTTTTATGGTTTTAATTATTAATGGTATTTTGTATCTGAATGGTATACAATCTGTGTTTTTCTTGTATTCAGAAACAAAATTTATCGTCTTTAATTTGTTCTGTAAAGGAGCCGATTAACTGTTCTAAATGCTTGGCTGCATAGATTAATGTTTCATCTGTATATCTAAGTTCTGGTTTTTATATTTCCACAATTTGTGTTACGTTTACTGACATCTGAAACAATTAAGGGGGAATTCTGGTTTTGAAACTTTTTTCGTTGCTTTGGTATTAATGTAGAATTTGTATAACAATTTTGAAAGATTATGACTTAGAATAGTAGAAAAAATTAGTAAAAAAAAAAAAGTCAACGTGTTGCCATGGAAACAATACAAAATGGCCGCCAAGCACAACATTTCAAATCCCTAAGGCTCTTAAGTTAATGAATATAAATGAATTCTGTTTTCACTCTAAGGTGAGCAATGGTAATATCTACAAAATTACACATCCTTTTAAGGATATATTAAATATTTAGTTTTTATGATTTTTCTGTAAACACACTCCCCAAAAACAGCTTTTTGACCAAATTTTGAGGGAATTTTGAGGAAATTTATTCATTAACTTCAGAGCCTTAGGGATTTGAAATTTTGTTTTTTGGCAGCCATTTTGTATTGTTTCCATGGCAACACTTTTGACATTTTTTTTTTACTCATTTTTTCTACTATTCTAAGTCATACTCTTTCAAAATGCTAATACAAATTTTATATTAATATGAAAACAACGAAAATAGATTCTTGATTTTCAAGACCGAATCCCCCCTTAATATTTTATAGATTTATTTATAGACACAAAGAAAACGTCGTGAATGTTTCGGTTATTATGTTTATTGTTTTCTTCACATTAAGACAAAAGTGAATACAACATGTAACAATTATATATCAAGCTGACATTTACAATTTTTAAAATCGAATATACACTTTTTATTAAAAGTGTAAACTTCTGATTAAAATATTTATTAACAATTATAAAACAGTATTGAATCATTTTATAAATAACACAGCGTTATAAAGGAAATAATTAATCACATTAAAATGTGGGACTTAAAACTAAAATATACATGTCGCACTCAACCAAACTTTGTACAAATATATTCATGTATTAGCTATTAACTTTCTATATGGATATTATGTATGACCTTCTTCTTATATTCCTTGATTGCGTACAGACACACTTACAGTACTTTGTTGAGCAGCAACAAACTCTCTCACTACATTGCTCGATATGTATCCATCATCAGAAATATATTGCAAATCTGCCCCGCATTTGAAATCCAATGTTCTTCACAAGTTTGTATTTCAGCTTCAAATTTATAATAAATCTAACTAGTTTCGGAAATTAACAAATCCAGTCATTATTGCATGCAATATATGTGCTAGGTTAAGGAATTGACATCTCCAGTAATTAGTCTATGCAAAACATGTGCTATTTTAGAAAATTGACAACTTCAGTCGTTGATCTATGAAAATGAGTAGGAGAATTTTAAAAATATAATTTTTTCTAGAAATTATCATTATGTCTCATGTTGATTCCAATTGAAGGTTCATTGTGTGAAGCAGACATGTAACTATCTATCTGTTAGATGTCGCTACTGAGTGGTCAGTGTGTGAAGCAGACATGTAACTATCTATCTGTTAGATGTCGCTACTGAGTGGTCAGTGTGTGAAGCAGCAGACATTATGTAGAAACTATATTTACCGAAGGAGTCCATGTTTACCTTTTTTTTAAAGACTACATTTGTTTTCTGTGTTTTATACACTATCCCTTGCCGTCTGCTACAGATATGTATAAACAGAATCAGAGACAATGAAAGGTATGATTCAATTGGAAGTTTAAGCGTGAACAAGTTACACGGCGATGTCTACAGAATATAAAGAAATACAAAACCAAACTAACATGACTTGAGGACAGGATGCAACATGTATAGACATATTGAATGTGTGAGATAATTAATTGAGAGCTCAAACTTTTATTTAAATGTTTAAACTTTATTGATATTTCATTTGGTTGATGATTGCAGCTTGTTATCGCCATGTTTAAACTTGTCCCATTTATCCAAGATGGCGGGGATCGTGTACAGAATTGGGTTAGCTGCAGAATTTAAGGGAAGAATAACAACAGTTGTCCAAGCGTAGACATCATTACTGATCGCATGTTCACCAAGAGACAATAGACCCATGATACCTATAGGAAACCAGCAGAGAAAGGTAGACATTGCTACAAGAACCAACTGTTTAGCTACTAGTATATCTTGAACCCCTCTGGACGATGTGCTATTATCAATTCTATTTCCTCTCATGGCTGTGAAGATGGCTCTTTGACCATAAGCAATGAGAAGAAACATGAATAAATTGTGTACAATAAACACACCAAATGAGTACTGCCATCCACTGAGTCGTTGAGTTGTCAAAGGTAAACCAAGACACATAGCATTAGAAGAATATATTTCAAACTTGAACACAAGTGTAATCAATGCAAAGAGAAAACTTATGATCCAAGATAAAAGAAGGGAGATTATTTTACTCTTGTAAGTAAACTGTATTTGACCAAATGGAAACTTCATTATCAGAAATCTGTCCAGAGTGATAAGAAAAACAAAATATGTTGACGTTTCACACGAGAGAGTAGCCAGGAAACCTGCGAGTCTGCAGACAATACCTTCTCTCCAGTTCTTGTCATACAGAACATAAACGTCACGATAGTAATAATCTGCTCCAGCAATAATGAACAGATAGACTCCCATAATAAAGTCTGATATACCCAAGTTTGTTACAAACAGACCATATCCTGTTCTGAGAACTGTCCTGTCCCAAATGACACGATATATAATAACAGTTACATTCCCTAGAACAGCAAGAACTGCGACCACCCAGAGAAGTGCACGTTGAACATCAAGTCCTATCAGATAAAAACATGACGAGATGGCGTCTTCAGGGGCGTGACAAGTGAAGGAAGATATGTTGACACCTCTGATCAGTGGACAGCATGTCTCGAAATCGTCAGTGTAGAGATGTTGACCAATAGTCAGACCATTAAATAAATCTTCATAAAAGTTATCAATGGTCAGTCCACGTAAATCAAGTGACCTTAGATTTAGATTTCTAGGAAACAGATGATTAAATAATACAGAGATGGACGTAAAGCTGAGATTTAGATGTTTAATCTCCGGCAAGAGTTGAAAGAAAGAATTATCTAAATATGACAGACCTGTATGAGAGAGATCCAGTATTTCAAGATATATCAGCTCCAAATCTTTTAAATCAACAAGTTCTTTATTGTAAGACAAGTTGAGATGACGAATATTTCTTAATGCTGGAAACTGACTTGCACTGTAATTGAAGATCTCTATCAGATTGTAACTAATGTCCATTGTTTGGATCAAGGGAGTTAAGAAAAGAAGTAGATATTGCAGATCTCTGATTTTACAATCAGACCATTTAATGTTTACTAAGTTGTCTAATCTCGACGAATTATTTAGAAACTTCATGTCAGATAGATCTACTCCAGTCAAGTCCATGTATCTAGTTCTGCTGTCTATGAAATCTAAAGTTGCTAAAGGAACAGATTTGTTGTAGTCTAATACCGTGAACCTCCATGTTACACAGTGGAAACCTCCTGCACATATTATCTTACAATCTAGTTCATCGTCCTGATGTGGACATTCAGCATGTCCGTCACAAACTAGGTCAGGATGTACACATACTTTACTATTCCAACAAGCAAAGTTTCCGGTACACGAGACAATATTATCATTTTGTTCATCTTCTCCTGTAGGACAGTCTACTTTCCCGTCAAGGACGTAATGTATAGGGATACAGTAAGATTGGGGACATTTAACGTATCCCTCTGGACATTCAAAGTCTGTACAGTTTCTTAGATGAGATACGTCTCTACATCCCATTACACCGCCGTACATGTCTTTGATAAAAACACAGCTGGGAGCCCATATATCTCCAACTTTTGTGCTGCAAGTCTTCACTGTTTCCAGTTTACCTATTGTTTCATCAAGTGGCCCCTCTGGTCCAGTACAATCTGTATGATTGTCATTAAGTTGGGAGTAACTGACACATTGATTTAGATTACAAATAACGGGACAACCATTTCTCTTTTTGAAATGTGCGTCGATATTTCCAGGATGAAGATTTGTGTCTTCATCGTTGAATTTTATGATCTCATTATGATCTAAAGAACAAATACAATCAACTTGTCCGTCAAAGACGTACTCTAACGGTAAACATGAACCGTCATCGCAAGATAAACCTTTGCAACTGTATTGTACTTCTTGTTTAGTGTGTTTACCATCGCCTGTTGCATACATACAAATACTTTCATCTCGTTTGTTGCTGCAGTGTTCAACATAATCACAGACCAGGGCGTAGGAAATATACCGGGGACTACATGCATCTTCTCCACAATCAAAAAGGGGAAATAATTCTCTCTCCAACCCATTAACAAATGTGATAAAATGTGTGTTCCCAACTTGAGTCGAGACAGATACAATATTATCACCTAATTTCATAAAATATCCTTTACTTAAGGCGTTCGTTAGACTTTCATTCGAGGCTGGATTTATTCTCATCAAGTTCTGTCCATTAAGTCTACGAGGAAGAGCTTTCTCACACAAAATAAGCGTACTTGATCCGCTATTGCAATCAACGTCAACCCATCCGTCATCAATTAAAATATAAGTTCCATTTTTATGATGGTCGAAGAAAAACTTCCAAACACCACAAGCAATATTACGACCACCAGCTGGTTTGCCTGGCATCCAATTATTAACAACCAGAGGGCGGTATAGAGCGTGTTCCTGAAGGGACCATTGAAACTGTTTTACTGTGCTTGTTAAGTTGCGACGAAGACCAATAGAAACTTCAGCTGAAACTTTAGGAAGGTCGGTGTAAACATTTGTATCAGGTGCAAATTCTTTTCTAATGAACTCATACGAAGTTGTCCGTATAAAGTCCAGTTCTTCTTGAGTTTCAAGTGAAGACACAATACTTCCCTCTTTTCCGCACTTTTTCATAGTTTGTGCTACTTTCAATTGATCGTACCCATTATAGAATGCGTAGTAACAAGAAAGATAATCTGTACCATAACTATGAACAAAGGGAAACCATTCTTGTCGACACTGTTGACAAATGGCCATAATTACAATAGCATAGTCTGATCTAATGTCCTTTGATGTCAGAAGTAGTACGTCATTCAGATGAATGATTTCATTGTCATGTTTATTACGGAACACAACAGTAAATATCTTGATATCTTTTTGATGTTGTTGTACAATATCTGGTATCTTTCTACTGTCTTCATAAGACAAATCTTCACCATCGAGAAATATAACAGCAATATTGGTTACGTTCTTCCTGACTCCAGACATTTCAGAAAATAAACGTTGAGTAAATGTGATTTTACTTTCAATAATCGTATAAACAGTTAAGTATGGCGTGTTCTTTCCCGAGTTGCAATCGTTTCCAAATTCTGATTCAAAACTGTTTTCTTTTTCAGTACCATCTAACGTTTGAAAGTACCAGGAACTGACGTCAACATTCAGATTGACATCAGAGAACGTGTCACAGACAGTAGCGTACTTTACTCGTGGAATTCTCTGTGTGTCAGGTGAGCTTGAAATATGTTTTAGAAACCCATACATAATATCCTTCTGACTTTTATAAGTAACGTATTCTATTTCGATAGTCCCGCTATTTATGAAATATTGAGCATCAGTAGGTGTACCCACAAACAGTATATCCATCTCGTCAGTCGAGCAATTTTGTAAAGGGAAGTTACTCGACTGACTTCCAGGAATTACTGAAAATGTAAAATACATTTGTTAATATTCAGATAATATTTTTATAACAGTAACATTTATATTTCTTGTATCGTATTCAGAAATATCATTAACATTTACCTGCAAATAACACCTAATATTTGTTTAGTACTAACATTAACAATAATAGTGTTACATCTAACATTTGTTTAGAACTAATATTAACACTAAGTGTTACACAAAACCGAAGTAAAGACATTCGTTAGAGAGGAAAACACTACCAATGTTTCCATCCATACAAGGACTTTATATACCTATGCTGTATATATTCAGCAAACGTAAGAATAACTAAATGAAAGAAATTCAACAGATTTGATGGATATATTTAAATTAACTATAATAATAAAATATAAATGAATCTATACAAGAACACTATATAAACAGTCAATGTATGGTTAGAATAGCGTTTCTCAAAGGAGGCGGACCGCCCCCAGTGGGCGCTAAATCGTTTATTGGGGAGGGTGATAGTGTATTCATATGAATTGGGGGAGCTGTTCAGGCGATTAGGGGTCAGGGGGCTTCTTAAAGAATAACTTAATAATAAATATTTAAAATAAATTATTTTCGTGATTTTGCGATTGAATAATCATTTAAAATTTGAATGCTGCATTTAATTCATCTTATGCCCATCTTACATGATCCATTTTTCATCCATTTTTATTTTATGCATATAATCATTTGAAAATTGACCATGTATTACAGAAATATATATCAATGTTTTATGTCAAAGAGAAAACAGAGCATGTATATATGTAGGAGGGGGGCGTTGGCAAACTTTTATAATGTGGAGGGGGGCGTTGCAAAGTTTATGTTGTGCAAAGTGGGCGGTGGGCCGAAAAGTTTGGGAATCTATGGGTTAGAACAAACACATGACTATCAGAAAAGATCCACGTTGGTTCAGGAGTAAGACAAAGATGCGTGCTGGCACCGCTTCTGTTTATCATATTTATTGATGAAATTTGTAAAATAGCTAACACAAGCAAAGGAAACAACATTGGGGAACTCTTAAATGAATTTATTTTTGCCGACGATCAGGCAAAGAAATCAACAACAGAGGAGCAGCTACAGCAACACATTAACACACTCAAGTCAACATGCAATGAAGGCAATATGAGAATAAACATCGACAAAACCGAAGTAGTGACTTTGGCTAGAGAAGAAAATATTATCAATATCTCCATCGATAATCGCACATTGCAACAAATCAAAGACTTTATATAACTAGGGAACATTTTTTTAAGCAAACGGAAGAACAACTTATGAAATCCAACACAGTTGCAACAGATCAAATGATAGGACAAATGATACCAATTTTAAAATGAAAACAGACACTTCATTTCTAAGCAGAAAGCTGGGGGTAACAAGAATAAACCAATTTAGAAATGAAGACATCAGGAAAAAGTGGGTACAACACCAGTACTTAACTTTATAAAGAAGCAATCAATTTAACCCTTTGAACCCTAGCCAACTATACCTTAAAAACCCTCGCCCCTGGGCTCCTGAGCAAAAACAGCACAATCAGAATTGTTTGAAAAACAAGATAGATTGGCAGAATTAAGTGTCCTATAATTTTTTATCGACTTACCCCATCATCTACAGTATTCATGCTTACTATGCCAGTCTTCCCAACATGTAGATCCTTCCTTTAGACACAGGGAATTTTGACAAAATGTGCACCAAAATTGTGTCTTCACTTTCTTGACTGGTTTGTCTTTGTAATCCATGTTTGGAAAGTCACTGACATGTTTGAACATCAGTCGGTTCAAATAATTCTTCTAAATGTTCATCCGACTCACTTTCGATTTCGTTATCAGAATAATCATATTCTAAGTCTAATTCATCTTCAGAATCGTTTAAAAGAAGTTCAACAGCTTGCTCTGTTGTTATCCTTTCGAATGACCATTTCCGAAATTTTCAGCGTGTCGTTTAATCTTTTTAAAAATAATAAACAATTATGAAATCACTAAGTATCAAAACACGATGCAATTCACCATTTAGATAAACCTTTAAGGAAGCATTTCCTGTGTTTGACGTCACACTAGTACACAAGTTATCGCTAAACACCGACAAATAACGAGGATGGGTTCTCATCCCGATATGTAGGCACCCCGGGTATACGTGTACTAATGCTAATACCGTAATATCGGGAGGGCGGGTTTAAAGGGTTAATTGATTTTTCCACATAAGCAGATTACCAACAGACAGAGCGTCTCAAAGAACAACGCTGCAACGATACAGTGGGTACAAAGCAAAATGTTGATCTTGCAAACGTTGGACCTCATAGATAACAGAGAAGATGATAGACACTGTTAATGAAGCGTTCACAAAAGCACGTTCTAGAAGTTTCTTCTTAACTTGACGCTGTGAGGCAAAACAGAATTTGAGAAAAAAAAGACATCCAACACTTTTTTTCGGAAAACATATCAACATATTTATAAAATGTTGTCTCAACATGTCTCTAACGGTTCTTCTAACGGATATGTGGCGTCTGTTGTCTACAAGATCAGGTTTGTGACGTGACTACATGTAACGTTAATGTAGTGTCCATCTCTCAAATATTCAAGTTTGTTTCTGTGAGTGATAGATATTGCATTAACGGTACAGGTGATCACGTCACAAACTTGATGCTTTGAGTAGCACGTCGGGGAGTGTGCAAAATAAAAGGAACAGACACACAAACATCGGTATAACTTTTCCATATATATATATATATAGTGAAGGCTCCATCTCCAAGTCTGTTTTTGACGTCCGATTTTCGTATTTCCTAATGAGTCCCCGTAAATGCTTGTCTAGTTAAACTTGACCGTGATTTCTGCAGAGTAAGCCTGGCTTATGCCCACAATATCTTACTTGGGTTGGGGAGGGGCGTGAGAATAGTAATATTAATTTAGAAAGTAAATGAGAATGAGAATAGTAATATTAATTTAGAAAGTCAATAAGAATGAGAATAGTCATGTTAATTTAGAGAATAATTAATATAAAGCACCTATTAGAACAGATCGACCGTTAGGACTCATTTGAATATGATCCCAGAGAAAATAAAAGAAAACGACGAAAAGAGAAGAGGAAGAACTACCAGGTCCATCCACTAGCCAACTAAAAGATTCACATGAGCTATTGAGTCATGGCAACATAACTAATGTTAAATACGGCGTAATATGGACACAAGTCCCTTCTTGACACAATGCCCCCTACCTTCCCTTTTCTTTCCTTTTAAATCTCAAACTCACAATATAAAAGTCTAATAGAAAACGTTGACATGTAAACGAACCAGTTATCAAATTAAATTAACTGAAAGGTGGAACTCTATCATGTCTTAATAAATATAAATACACAATATCTATTGTCTTTTGTCTTTCCCCTAGTGGATGATCAATTGGTTGACCACTCTTGTTATTAAGCGGTTGGAGATTTCATTTGTGTTCCAGGGTCAGATGAGTTGGCCTTGTGTTATATCCGTGTTTATTTAGTGTGGGTGTGATATATTTCTATAATTATATTATATACATTAATCTACACAAAAGCCTCTATATTAACAGAGGAGAACAAGGAGGTTTTTTTTGCAAGAACCCATTAGGAAGTAACGGAAGTAACGAATATGATCAACAAATAAACAGTGTACAGGTATTAAGAGCTTCCGAAAAAACAAATAGACAAACACGGGATTCGAACCACTTACCTTCATTTCTTACGACACAAATCGCGTAGCCTAACAATACGAGCGTTCTTACAAACACAACCAGAGAGTCATTTTTGTTAGAATGGCTCAACGCCTGTCATGGTGTCCCGAGTTTCGCCACGTGTGGACCCACGTGCAGCTCAGCTCGAGTGCCAGCATATTCGGGCTCAAGAGAGAGCATGTGCGGGTTCCGAGTTTCACCCCACGCGCGTCCAAGTCTCTTCGATGGATGCACCTCTCATCCTGTATGTTTTTCCTTCCAGCTTTTCCCATTGGTCGGGAGAGACGAGCATTAATAGTCATTGTAGGCATTCGCTCGTCTGTGTTGCGAGCGGATCCCATCTAGTGTGACTACCTTTGCATCTCTATTTGCACCAAATTAGCTCTCCCACGACACATGTCTTTTTAGCCAGACCGGAACTACAGTCTGTTTCCAGGGTTACCACGAGGAGGTGAGGGCAGGATCTAGATTAGCACCAGCTCACTAATCCTGGCGCGCCGTTATCCCCATGCGCCTTTGACCCCGTTTACGGTAATGAGAGAGCGGTAAGGCTTGCATCAACAGCATCGATTGTTTGGGAGTTGAAGATGGATAAGGGCGATATTTTTCGGTCTCTTTGCGACTGTCTGTTGGATGAGAACACTAAAATCGATGTTGAATCGATCAAGCGATTTAAGCAGTTTGGAGTTACCCGTTGTACAAATCGAACTGGATGCTTGAGAGGAAGAGTGAGAGGTGTGTTTAATCAGCGAGCCACGGAAACCATCAGTATTCTCTTCGATATCTGTTGGGGAGACTGAGCACCTACGGGTCTACCCGGAGTGCAATGACGTCAATTTAGTAACCAATAACAAAACCAATAACTTACTGCCACCCGCCCGAGTGGTTACCGGGGCCCAAATTTGGAGTGTAAAGAATATAACCACTGTTACCTGCCACGCATGTCGTAAGAGGCGACTAAGGAGGTTTGGCTGACATCGGATACACGTGTCCTAAACATGTAGAAGTCTATGCGTTTAGGGACCTATCAAACCAATGTGCAACGTATACACGTTCTTGGCAATAATAAAACATATCGCAAAGAGTGATTAAAATTGGTCGTAAAGAACGAACGTAAAGAAGAAGACTGCCACCATTTGATCACTATAAAGTTATATTATGATCCTCCCAATAAATGTCTAACACAATTGGTTTTGTAGATTTGGATGGCTCTTGTAATATAACTCTTTTTTAATAAAAAAACTGTCAAATTAGAATAGCAATATCTCTGTTTATATACAGTCTAGAAAAAAGTAGAAGTTCCTGCTATAACTATTGGTTATATATATACATCATATGCTGGTTTGATAATCTTTGCAATTTTTATGTTAGTGAAATCTACTCCCCGGTGAAGGGTGCGATTTTAAAAATATATTTTCAAGAAAATTAATTATCTATATATATATATATATATAAATGGATGTTTGTCTGTTTGTTTGTTACCTATAGACTCTGAAACTACTGAACAGATTTTGCTGAAATTTACAGGATATGTTTGTTTTGATGACGGGATGCTACCTGTCATAGTTTGAAATAGGTATCGCTGAAGCTTTTCGAAAACATATATTTAAAAAAACACGCGAATTTCATTGAGAGCTTCTAACCAAATTGCCATAACGTTTCCGGAAGTCTACGGTGTACTCATTAATATATACATATCAGATTTAGCTGAAATTTACAGGATATGTTTGTTTTGATGTCGGGATGCTACATGTCATAGTTTGAAATAGGTAGTGCTGACAATTTTAGAGAAAATCTAAAAAATCGAAAACACGCTAATTTCATAGAGAGTTTCTAATCAATTTGCAAATAACGTTTCCGGAAGTCGACGGTATACGCATTAATATATACACAAGATTCGATGACGTATGATTCACGTCAATTTTGCAAACAAGCTGAATTTAAAATACGCTATCCAGGTTTGTTTCTTCAAAGGATTTCTATTCATTTCTAATCATGATCATAGATACTGCAAATCATATTTTAAGTTATCGCCAACTATTCCATCAATGTTTGTTAGCTACGGTGGCAAAAATTGACTGCGAACGATTGCTCTATATTCGATTAAACCAAACAAAACTACGATCAGAGGAATACATTCATTTGAGGGAAGCTATTGGCATTGCTATAGATGGCCAGGTAAACAACTATGGCAAGATGGTTATTTTGCCATCAACGTTTACCGGAAGTACACGTTATATGCATGAATATTACCCAATATTCGATTACATGCAGACACGGGTTTACCACATGACCATTTATTATTTTGTAACTCGATTCATACCATTGACCGCTATATCGGCGTGCATTTCTAAATTAGTACAACCATTTCGCAATAGGTGGCGCGCGAGTCGTTTCGACAAATGATTCATTCAGTTTACCTGATTTTTCAAAACATTTTACGCGCAGTTTCTAATCATTTCCTCGTGAGTAGAATAGAACTTAATGAAATGCTAATTTTTTTTATTTATTCCAGCGAAAAATCAAAAGTGATATTTAATTACGTGTGTGAAGACGAACAAGCTGCAGTTATTTCAAACTTCCAATTGCCGATCGACGCTCGATAAATTCACACTCTAATTTTCCACACGCTCTTCACGAATTTTCCACACATTTGCAATTATGCCTCCCAAACGAAAAGCTGGGGTCAAAGGCTTATGGGCATTCTGGTAACATGAGCCAGGGTTAGCGAGGGGGCGCGCTAACAAGACCCTGCCCCCAACCTCCACGCGGTGACCCTGGAAACAGATTCAGGTTCTGGTCTGGCTAAGGAGGGCAGGGATCGGGGAGAGATACTTAGGTGCAAGTAGAGATGTAAAGGTAGTCATTCTTGATGGAATCCGCTCGCAACATAGACGAGCGAACTCCAAGAGAGACTATCTATGCTCGACTCTCCCGATCGAAGAAAAAAGCTCGGACAGCCCAGAGAGAATTGACGAACATGGTGAGGTAGGCACCAGGGCAGAATGAAAATCGTAATCTCCGGAGCAAGAGACTCCATACACGTGCTCGACATATAAGCCAAAGGTACCGCCATAAATCACCAGTTTCTCTGTCGATGGGGAGACTTGTGAACATGAAAGGAAGAGAGGCGCATCTAGTGATGAAACATGTGCCCACGCTGGGCGAAGCTCGAAGCCCTGAGGAAGGGACAAACATTGCCAGCTCGTTTACAAAAATAAATGTCAGATCCGTAGCGAATAAAAGTCTACCCTCGTGTCGGTACGAGGGAAGATCGCAGCTGACTCCGCATCGGTGGCCTGGTGCAGATATATGTACTGTGCATGGTTTGCCGAACGCAAAATAACAAGTTGCGTTCTAGTGCATAACGAAACTACCCTCCCTGGAAAAAAACGTGCAATGTACTGTTGAGATAACAATTAACATCCCGGAAGAACTGATGTTGGTGATGCCTAACGGAACTGCCAGCCTTGGGACAACCGGGAAAAGCACTATTGAAGTCACAACTAACATCCCCGGAAGAACTGGGGCGGGTGATGGTGGCGAGCGCAAAATCCTCAGTTGCGCTGATAGCGCCGAATGAAACGACCCTCTACATTGTCTGTGCCTGGCCCCAGGCCGGTGTCTTCAGGGGCTAACTGCAAATTGCCACGTACCAACGCGCGTCTAGAAAAGGCTGAGAATGCTCCTACTCCGGATTAATCTCAAAACTTAACGGTAAAGTAAGGTCGACAATGCAAAGATCTGACAGGCTATCCGAGTCCGAACATTGGCGAAGGCCTATACTTTACACGGTGTCTTATACGAGTAAGACGCCGTCCGAGGACAAGCGTATACGCCCCGAGAATTGTTTCTAATCCGGAACGACCTCACAGTCAGAAAGGGCATAAAAGCGTAACTCACTCTCTTGGCGTAGATCACAAAGCCCCAAAATACGGCAAAGCTGATCGAAAAGGCGTAGATCCGGGCCGACTTATTCGGCAGAAAGGATCGTACCCTAGGAAAGTTCCCTAGTAAATCAAAAGCTGGCTGAAATAAGACAGGCGGGCTTAGTCACCATGGGCACACAATCGACCCGACGTAGATCACCCCGTTCTTGCCAGTGGACCAATTATACATCACAAAAAGAATGATGAAATTGGCCGTGAAGAACGAACGCAAGAGAGCGAAACCAAAAGCTATTGGCCCATCTACACCTAGAGCACAAAAGAGAAAGGCATTACGAGCTTCAGAAACAGACGAGCAACAAGAAGCAAGACTGGAATCTGTTCGAGAATGCACTGCTCAGATCCGTTCGTCTGAAACAGACGAGCAACGTGAAGCAAGAATAGGAACCGATCGAGTACGCACTGTTCAAGTCCGTTCGTCTGAAACAGACTAGCAACGTGAAGCAAGAATAGGAACCGATCGAGTACGCACTGCTGAAGCCCGTTCGTCTGAAACAGACGAGCAACGTGAAGCAAGAATAGGAACCGATCGAGTACGCACTGTTCAAGTCCGTTCGTCTGAAACAGACTAGCAACGTGAAGCAAGAATAGGAACCGATCGAGTACGCACTGCTGAAGCCCGTTCGTCTGAAACAGACGAGCAACGTGAAGCAAGAATAGGAACCGATGGAGTACGCACTGTTCAAGTCCGTTCGTCTGAAACAGACGAGCAACGTGAAGCAAGAATAGGAACCGATCGAGTACGCACTGCTGAAGCCCGTTCGTCTGAAACAGACGAGCAACGTGAAGCAAGACTAGGAATCGATCGAGTACGCACTGCTGAAGCCCGTTCGTCTGAAACAGACGAGCAACGTGAAGCAAGAATAGGAACCGATCGAGTACGCACTGTTCAAGTCCGTTCGTCTGAAACAGACGAGCAGCGGGAAGCAAGACTGGAAACCGTTCGAATACGCACTACTCTATCCAGACGAACACTGCACGCTGATTTAAATCTAGGTGCATTCCATTACAATACTAATTATGATTACAGTCTTCATCCAAGTGTGGTTATTGGAAAAATGGATAAATTATGCGTGTATTGCAGTGCCGTCAAATTTAAAAATGAAACACCAGGAATGTGTTGCGCAGGTGGAAAAGTGAAATTGCCAGTACTACATTTACCACCCGAACTATTATCAACGTTGGTAGCAGGTGACACAAGCCAATCGAACCATTTCTTGGCAAACATACGCAAGTACATTTCATGTTTCCAAATGACATCGTTCGGTGCAACAAATATCGTACGCGAGAATTACATGCCCACATTCAAAGTTCAAGGGCAAATTTATCATCGTGCTGTCTCACTACTACTACTACTGGACGCAACTTACACATTTCTTCAAATTTATTTCATGGAAAACACTGATAAACAAATTGATCAACGTTGTCGATTCAATACGTGTGCAAAACGAGAAATAGTCGCTGCATTACAAACTTTATTCGATCAACACAACGTATTAATTGGATTGTTCAGAACTGCCCTGCAACAATTACCAGCTGATGACTACCGAGTTGTACTTAGAGCAGACAAAACACCTGTTGGTCAACACGAAAGACAGTACAATGCACCAACAATTGATGAAGTGGCGATCGTTATGGTTGGCGAAGAATTTAATTGGTTTCGATTGAGGACATATGTTTGGCAATCACTAATAAAGCACTGGTACAATTGGCAATGGTTGCGCCAGAACGATCTGCAAACAACCTTTCCGATTGTGAGTTGGAACAAGAAACACACTTTGATATCAACGAATTGAGTACATTTGTTCAAACGAATCTTCCAATATTGATTCCAGAACAACGCATAGCATATGACAGAATTATGCATGCAATTAGAAGCCAAAACGGTGGATTGTATTTCATAGATGCTCCCGGAGGCACAGGCAAAACTTTTCTCATTTCATTTATTTTGGCAACCATACGATCACGAAATAATATTGCACTGGCAATCGCATCTTCTGGAATTGCGGCAACTCTTCTAGATGGTGGCCGAACAGCGCATTCAGCTCTGAAATTGCCGTTGAATATGCAAATCACTGAGACACCAACATGCAATATCAACACAAATTCGGCAATGGGTAAAGTACTCCAATTATGTCAACTCATTATTTGGGATGAATGTACTATGGCGCACAAAAAAGCATTAGAAGCGCTTCATGGTACACTAAAGGATTTGAGAGGAAATGACCAGCTCTTCGGTGGCGCACTCATTTTATTGTCTGGCGATTTCCGGAAACTCTACCAGTTATACCAAGATCAACACCCGCTGATGAACTTAATGCATGCCCGAAATCATCAGTTTTACGGCGACACATACAGAATTGACTTTGAAGACCAATATGCGTATACAACTACAACATGATGAAACCACTGAACGTTTCGCAAAACAATTGTTGGATATTGGGAATGTGAAAATGCCAATCGATGAATCCACACGATGTATCACATTGCCAACAAACTTCTGTAAAATCACAGCAACCACAGACGAATTGATTCATAAAGTTTTCCCAAATATCGCACATAATTACAAAAATCATCAGTGGCTCAGTGCACGTGCAAAATTAGCAGCAAAAAACAAAGATGTATATGCCATGTATTTGAGCATTCAAAACAAAATACCAGGCGAAGTGACAAGGTATGTCCATCGATACTGTAATGAATCAAGACGAAGTTGTCAATTATCCAACTGAATTCTTGAATTCACTTGATTTGCCAGGCATGCCACCACATGTTTTAACATTGAAAATTGGCGTGCCTATCATTCTTCTCCGAAACATCAATCCACCACAACTTTACAACGGTACCAGGCTTTTAGTGAAAAATATGATGAACAATATCATCGAAAGTACAATTTTAAATGGAAAATTTAAAGGAAAAGATCTACTATTGCCACGCATCCCAATGATTCCAACAGACATGCCATTCGAATTCAAACGCTTGCAGTTTCCTGTGCGACTCGCCTTTGCAATGAGCATCAACAAATCACAAGGACAATCGCTACAGGTGTGTGGACTACATTTGGAAAATCTATGCTTTTCACATGGACAGCAATATGTGGCCTGTTCACGCGTCGGAAAACCTGATTTATTTGTGTACGCACCAGAAGGAAAAAAAAAAAAATATTGTATATCAAAAAGCACTTCAATAAACAGAATTAAAATGAATTGGTAAATTGTAAGTTTTTTTTCAAGAAAATGAATATAAAGACAATGATCCAAAATAATTATTAAATATTGTTAAAGCGAGTTTCCTTGAAATTCAACTTCTGTTTGAGGCGTAGCAACGCGCGCAGCGTACAGCTAGTTTTTTAAATAAATAATTACAATGCATATACTAAGCGTTGTTTAATATAAACAACAATGTCTTTGACAACATGTGGCCAAATTTTATGAGAATATGTTTGTTAGTTTATTTTCTGTTAATTTAAAAAAAAGTGACAACCCTTTTTTCTTTCAGAGTTTCCCGTCTTTAATGTAATTGAAATTCCATTTCTTTCATTATTTTTCACAATTCTTGATGTTCTACACAATCAAATGCCTTTGAGTAGTCAGTAAAGCATGAGTATAGATCTACATTATACTCTCTAGATTTATTCTCGTCTACTATATATATAAAAATAAATGTTTGTGTGTGACCTATAGACTCGGAAACTACTGAACAGATTTAGCTGAAAATTACAGGATATGCTTGTTTTGATGTCGGGATGCTACCTGTCATAGTTTGAAATAGGTAGCGCTAAAATGTTTCGAAATTTTTTTTTTTAAATCGAAAGCACGCTAATTTCATCGATAGTTTCTAAGTTTGTTTACAAATTGCTATGAACGTTTCCGGAAGTCTACTGTATACACATTAATATATACACAAGATTCGATGACGTATGTTTTAAAACTATAGAGACCTCGATCTCTTTCATAGCATAAAATAATCGTTTCAAGGCAATTTTACAAACAAGCTGAAGTTAAAATACGCAATCCAGGTTTGTTTCTTCATAGGATTTCTTCTCATTTCGAATCATGATAAGAGAAATATCAACTGGGACGCGACATTAGTAGCAATAAAGCAGTATGTCAATTGGGACGCAACATTAGTAGCAATGAAGCAGCATGTCAACTGGGAGGCGACATTAGTAGCAATGAAGCAGTATGTCAACTAGGACGCGAAATTAGTAGCAATGAAGCAGTATGTCAACTGGGACGCAACATTAGTAGCAAAGAAGCAGTATGTCAACTGGGATGCGACATTAGTAGCAATGAAGCAGTATGTCAACTGGGACGTGACATTAGTAGCAATGAAGCAGTATGTCAACTGGGACGCGACATTAGTAGCAATGAAGCAGTATATCAACTGGGACGCGACATTAGTAGCAATGAAGCAGTATGTCAACTGGGACGCAACATTAGTAGCAATGAAGCAGTATGTCAACTGGGACGCGACATTAGTAGCAATGAAGCAGTATATCAACTGGGACGCGACATTAGTAGCAATGAAGCAGTATATCAACTGGGACGCGACATTAGTAGCAATGAAGCAGTATATCAACTGGGACGTAATTCAATTTTTGTTGGAGGCGTAGCAACGCGCGCAGGGTACAGCTAGTGCTAAATATATGGTCATGTGTATCTGTTCCGTCTAAAATCAGCTTGCGTTATGTTGATGTGCTCTTCCATTTTCCTATACGGTCTTCCCATAGTAATTTTGTATACGATTTTTCTTGCGTGGCTATTCAATGTCACTGTTCTATAGTTGGTACATAATTTGGTGTCTCCCTCTTTAGGTATTGGGATAAATATTGATCTTTTCCATTCCTTTAGCTATATTTCTGTTTTCCCATACCTTTTTGCATATTGCATGATAAATGTATATGCTTTGTTCTCCTGCTTTGATAAACTCTGCTGAAATAGCACATCCTGGTGATTGTCCCATCTTCAAGTTTTTTATTGCCCATTCAACTTCCTCTAGCGATGGTTCTGGATCTTTCTTTGTGATTGTTTCAGTGTTTGCACTACTGTTTTTGTCCACTCTGTTCATATACATTTCGCTGCAAAATTCTTTCCATCTTTTGAGAATGTCTGCATGTTCTGTTAGGGTTCTTCTCACGCTATCTTTAATTGCATTAAGTTTTGGTTGATAGGTTATGGTAATTGATTTTATTTCTTTGAACATTTCTTGCTCTCTCCCTTTCTTCTGGTGTTCTTCTAACCTTGCACAACAATTGTGTAGGTATTACTTTTTATCTCTCATGTTCTTTCTTATGTCTTTTGTTATATTTTTATAGGATAATCTATTTTCTTCCTTTGCTATTCCCTGTGTTTTTCTCTCTCTGTTTTATTAACTCTAGTGTTTCATTTGTAATCCACTCATTCTTTCTGTATTTTCTTCGTGGAACCATATCTTTGCCTGTCGACAACAGGATATCTCTAGTATTTGTGGTCAACTCATCTGGTGTCATCTCTTCTTGGACTGTGATCAGTATTTCAAATCTGTTCTTCACTTCTACTCCATATTCATCTGGGATTTTATTAGCGTCCAAACGTACTGGTTTTAGTTTCTTCTTTAATTATCTCAGCTTAAATTCTATCATCACCATTAATTGTTCATGTTCTCTTACACAATCTGCATCAGTTAGGGTGTTGGTCGTTGTTATGTTTGATCTCCATTTCTGCTGTATTATTAAATAATGTATTTGGTATTTTTAGTCTTCCTGTCTTGTGAGGTCCATGTATATAACCTTCAAGGATATTGTTGGAACATTGTGTTTACTATCACCAGACCAAGTACAACAATGTAAATACATCGGAGTCCTGGTAACATCATATGGCAGATGCAGATCATAAATAAAGAGCAGAATAGGACAGGCGAAATCAACTTTTCAGAAAATGAGAAACATTATATGCAATAAGTCACTGTCAGTTAGATCAGAATGATAGTTATACAGTGATACATAGAACCAATACTGACATACGGATGCGAGTAATGGACAACGAACAAACAAATCAAAAAATCTGTGAGGGCCACAGAGATGCAGTTTTACAGAAGAATGAAGAATCACAAGGACTACTGAAATAAATAATGTATATACGAGATGGTCTTTTTCGTCTTTACAAGTCTTGGCAAGTGTTTTACTGTGACAACTTCTGAGTTTTCGCTTTTCTCTCTTGTCGTTCAGCTTATACATAAGTCTCTTCTCAAAAGACTATGTACCCTTTCACAATATGGCTTTCCATACAACTCTGTCATCAGCTAGTTTTTCCCATGTGCTGGGACCTATAGAAAGGTTTTTCATTGAGACTTTACAAAGATCTTTAAACCTGAGCAAGGGATCTCTGTGGTTGAGTGGTTAAGCCATTTGCCTTGTGAGTCGAAGGTCGTGTGTTCGAATCCGGACCGCGGCTACTGTTCGCGAGTGCAGTTTTTCCAGAGACCCTAGGATAGTTGCCGTAGCTACGGAGTTCGTGCTTTGTGCAATACTCTCTGCAGGTGGCGTGCCAATATTGCGGAGAGGGACCGAGCCATATAGGGTAAAACCCGGTGCAATGAAGTCAATCCTTCTGCTTTTTATCTGAGCAGTGGTCTGCCCTGGTGCTTCTTCCACTCGGAAAGTTCACAGAATTTGTTTTGGTATGCGACAAGTTTTCATTCTTCTCACATGCCCCAACCATCTTAGTCGTCTACTGCTGAGCATGCTCATGATGGAAGGCAGGTTTGCACGCTGCAGTACTTCAGTAACTAATCTAGAGGTGTTGAACGAGGTCAAAACACATAGCAAGCTTATCATCAATATAAGGAAGAGACAGCCATCATTTTGCGGACATATGATGAGGAGTGAAAGTTTATAACACAATTTAGCAACCGGTAACATCGAGTGGAGACGAGACAGAGACAGACAGAGAAAGACAATTTTGGATAACCTGACTTCATGGCATGGAAGAACGTCAACATCTGAGATGATGGCAAACATCAGTGAATGAGATTTGTGGAGATCTATGACCGGCTACGCCAGCCAACATGGCATATGATTATGATGATCATCAGACCATTGTCGGCACACCATTTTATCAGTTTGACCTCTGCCTCATTTCTACTTCCTATGCTGTGTTTTCCTTCTATTTGTTTTGTCTTCTCTTGTTTTATCTTTACCAACTTTAACATTGCAATCTCCCATTATTACTAAGATATCGCTTTTGCTTACTTTTGTTGAGAAATGAAAAATTCACGAAAAAAGTGGGTACAACGTCAGTACTAAAGTTGATCAAGAAAAAAAAAATTGGATGATTTCCGCCACATAAATAGATTACCAACAGATAGTGCACCTCAAAAACATACGTTGCTCCTATACAACAGATACAAAGCAACAGGCCGGCCATGCAAAAGGTGGATCTCAGAGATAACGGATGCGACAAAAGACTATTGATGAAGCGAACACAAGAATTCGTTCTAGAAATCTCTTCTTATCCTGACGTTGTGAACAGGACTGGAGAAAGAAGAAGAAGATCGATATATGTGATGAACAACAACAGCGGTGATAGTACACGGTTTTGTCTTACTCCTGACTCAACGCGGTAACTTTTCTGATAAGACATTTGTTTGTTCTAATCGTACATAAGTTGTTTATACAGAGGTTCAGTTATACATTAATTAAGTGTATCGAACGCGTTTGTCTAATCAACGAACAAAACTTGTAGGTACAGAAGTTTATCGCATTCAACAGTCATTTCTATTTTTGCGTGAGTGAATATTGCGTAGGTAGAGCTCCTATTCTTCTGAAATCCCAAATGTGAATCGTTATGTTTGGCTGCATTTTGTGGAATACAGTCTTTTTTTCAAAACAATTACATAATATTATTCTGGTGTCACTCCAGTACAAAAAACATCTGACCAACCAATACTTTGAACAAAATATACACCACTAAATATAACGTGAACTTGATTTTATTCACCAATAGAACATAAACTATCATCAAACATATGAACACGATTGTACTTACCACTAGAAACCTAAACTATTATCAAACATATGAACTAGATTTTACTTACCAATAGAAACATAAACTTTCATCAAACATATGAATGATAAAATAAAGAATGCCATATTTCCACAATGGGTACAAACAATCGCTAGAAGATGCGACTTGAGCCCTGCTACTCAACACCTTTAGTCTGAGCTTGTCATACAATAATGGCTTGCTTATACAAAACTTGTGAGACACCAGAAAAACACAAAACTCGTCTTCCTATTGGACAACAGTTTGATATCTGACGCTACAATCTAAACTAAAACATTTGAGCACTTGACTACTCATTAAAATTAAATGTATTTTCGTGATGGCATTATATAGTTCATGACTCGCTTCTTCTTTCTTTCTTCTTGCGTCCTTCTCTGCTGTTTTGCCGCTAGGCGTAGCTGGTTTAACTGATGATCGGTTTCCGAGATAATGCCCGCTCCGTCGCTTGATATATTGTGGTATTGTGGAGTTTGAAGATGTCTGTAACTCCATCAACCCATCTTTTCTTGGTCTGTCCCTTCCTCTTGATGATTCCATTTTCAGATCGTACGCTCTTGCAACTGGTGTATTTAGGTTCATTCTGGCCAAGTGGCCAAACCATTTGAGTATCTGTTTTTCAATAAATCTATTGACTCGCTGAACACTTGTAAATCTTTGGAGAAATATCAACGACTTATTAATATATAATTACATTGTACTGTCTGTATTACTTTATTTCAAAACATTATAGTTTCGTCGTTAATGTTTATGTTATTGTCCATGATTCGCGTCCATATTTGGTCGCTATCATAAAATACATCTATCACAGAAACTTTACTTATGTTTCCTGACGTCATAGTGTGACAGTGTAAACTGTCACAAGGCCTAAAAAGAGACTGACGTTTAACATGGGACGTGGACCAAAGTCGTGAGCGTCCCGGACAAAAGTAAATTAGGAACGAACACGACTTGTGACAAAAACCCTCATAGCCAGTCAGAGTCCATTACGAGTAAAGTGAGCTACTTAGAAAACCGCTTGTAAATCGTAGATCATGTTTAAAACAGATGCAGAACGAACTTGCGAGCGACTGGACGTGTTAGTACAGATTTAACAGCGAATAGTGAAAATGACACTAGAGAATACGATTGACCAGAGAGGTTACAGATAAGAGAATACCTATATTTATTGAAGTAGCTAATTGATAATTTTGTTTAGAATGAAGCAGAACTAGCTCCTGAGAAAAATAATACCTTATAGTATCAGAAGATAATGTGTTTGAACGACTCATCATTCACTTTTAGCTAACCTCAGAGGAAGACATGAACTACATGAGAAGACGACAAAAGGACATTTCTAGCAACCAAAGAAACGACGACCTGACAGCTTCTACTTATAACTTTTGCTGGAACCAAGCCCCCAGACCGGACGACTAAGGCTATATGTGACGGAACTGTCAGGAGACCACGAGACCCAGATAACAGACATCTTAAACATTCAGATCACGAAGAACATTTTTAATGTCAGATTATCTACGTAACAACTACAGACTAATTCCATAGCCAGCAAACTAGAAGCATAGCTAGCAAACTAGAAGCATAGCCAGCAAACTAGAAGACCAGATGACCAGCAATTTATTCAAAGAACTTTGTAGGGAGTGATTTTTTTCTTCCTGTATATGAACTTATTCAAATCTTATAAGAGCGACTTTCTGTCCAACCAGTGTTAAACATGGCCAATAACAGCAGCTAGTGAGCGGGTAAATCATAACCATGGAGATGAGGTGTGTTAGAAGAGCTGCAAGTGTAACAATAAGAGACAACATTAGAAATGAAAAAATCAAAAGAAGACTGGATGTGAAACCAGTCATCGCCCGAGTGGTTACCGGGGCCCAAAGTTGGGGTGTAAAGAATAGAACCACTGTTACCTGCCACGCATGTCGTAAGAGGCGACTAAGGAGGTTTGGCTGAAATCGGATGCACATGTCCTAAACGTGTAGAAGTCTATGCGTTTAGGGGCCTACCAAACCAATATGCAACGTATACACGTTCTTGGCAAAGATCAAATCATATCACAAAGAGTGATTAAAATTGGTCGTAAAGAACGAACGCAAAGAAGAAGAAGAAGAAACCAGTCATGCAATTCATAAAAGAACAACAGATTAAATGGCTTGGACACCTGTCAAGAATGCCTTGGTATCGCCTACCACAGAGAGCCACACAACAAAGATATAACGAGTACATATCAAGAGGAAGACCACGTAAAAGATGGAGCAACGGCATCAAGAACAGTTTACGAAAATGAATAACAGCTTACAAAGTGTCATAAAACCCACACACACACGATTACTATATTTCTCCCTCCTCCGCCTTCTTGACCTTCTGTCACTACGCTTCCGTCATGCAATCGCTCAAACCAACGGCAAATATGATAAGAAACATCCACTGCACAATAATACTAATGATGTTAAGGGCACGAGAATCAAGCGTGGCATGTCGTGGATATCAAAGACTGAGAGAACAATTGGCCAGGTGACTACAGTTGCGACCATACCAAAAGGGGAAGAATGGATCCCAACAGATGGTAGCATGATCAAATATCTCAACGTTATTATTACTCTTGGAAGAGAATGTAGAGATTGGGGCAACATGAAGGCTGATCTCGCAATTAAGCAGCTGAAAGAAGATAATGCAAGGGATGATGATGTTGCTGTATATACCAATGGGTCGGTTCAACGGGGTGAGAAGTCCGGCGGGGGTTTCTTGGCTAATGCGCATGGTACGGTTGTTTTCGGAGCGAAGTGGGGCATACAGGACAACTACTTATAGTATGAGGATGGAGGTTGAGGTCGTTACTGCTGCCCTCCATTGGATCTCTGGGACTTCATTTACTGGGGCCGTTGTTATATCTGACTCTCAGTCGATGCTTCACAGGATCCAGAAGAGCAGGTTTCGGTATGAGTGGATGTCGTCTATAGAAGTTTCTAACATCTAGAGGCTTACGTGGATACACTGTCCTGGGCATGCTAATGTTTACGGTAATGAGAGAGCGGACAGACATGCATCAACAGCATCGATTGTTGGGGAGTTGAAGATGGATAAGGGAATATTCTTCGGTCTCTTCGCGACTATGTGTTGGATGAGGACACTAAAATGGATGTTGAATCGATCAAGCGATTTAGGCAGTTTGGAGTTACCCTTTGTACAAGTCGAACTGGACGCCTGAGAGGCAGAGTGAGAGGTTGTTTAATTAGCGAACCACGGGAACCATCAGTATGCATACTCTTCGATATCTGTTTGAGGAGACTGAGCACCTATTGGTCTGTCCGGAGTGCAATGACGTCAGTTTACTAACCAATAACCCTTCCATCACCAACACTTCTATAAAGAAGTAAATGGTTGAAGAGAAGAAGAAGATATGAACATAGCGGATGTAGAAACCAGACAGTGACAGATGAAAGCTGATGAGTTTATTTTCATACACATTAAGGTCAAGAATAACTTGACTTTTTTAATTTATACAATATAAGTCTGATTTAGTACTGAGCAAGTGTATTGTTGTATCTAGTGAAATATTAGTCATAATTAACTTATACAATATAAGTCCGATTTAGTAGTGAGGAAGTGTATTGTTATACCTAGTGAAATATTATTCATATTTTATGCAGATTGTGAAAGATGACGTTTTTATGAGATTTAATTTTCTAGATATTGTGTTTTTATATTTATTAAAACAGGATAAAGTTCCACCTTTCAGTTATTTAATTTGATAACTGATTCGTTTACGTGTCAGTGTTTTCTATTAGACCTTTATATTGTGAGTTTGAGATTTAGAAGAAAAGAAAAGATAGTCAGTCATTGTGTGAAGAAGGGACTTTTGTCTAAATTCTTCTTCTTCTTCACCTTTCAACTCCCAGCAAAGAACAGTTCTTCAACAATCTTCTTCCAGCTCTCTCTCTCGTTCTTTTGCCATCTCTTCCAACTCTTTCTATGTTTTATCTATCCTTTTAATATCAGCCTCCAGCTCTCTTCTCCAGGTCTGTCTAGGTCTTCCCTTACTCCTCTTTCCATGCGGGTTCCAAAACAGTGTCTGTCTTGCAATGCTTCCGATCGGTAGTCTCAATGTATGTCCTATCCATTGCCAGCGTCTTTTCTTGAGCTCTTTCTCAACCGATACCTGCCCAGTTCTCTCTCTGAACTCCCCGTTTGTAATCCTGTCATACCATCTCAGTCCCTCTATTCTACGTAAACATCTATTTACGAAGGTCTGCAGTTTTCTGATGGTTTCTTTTGTTTTTCTTCCATGTTTCCGAGTCATAGAACAGCGCTGACTTCACATTTAATTGAAATATTCTCAGCTTTGTGTTTGTTTTGATCTCTTTTAAATGTCATATCTTACTCAATGCAATAAAGTTTCTCCTTGCCTTTTGTATTCTTATCTTGACATCTTTGTTTGTTCCTCCTTCGGTGTCTATGTTCCATGTTTGTTAAAGTTTTTTGGCTTAATTTTTCTACGTGGTGAAGTAGCCATCCCCACACCGACCCTCCTTAGTTGCCTCTTACGACATGCCTGGCAGGTAGATATGAACAATATCTGTCCATATTACGCTGTATTTAAAATTAGTTATGGTGCCATGACTCAATAGGTCATGTAAATCTTTCTGTTGGTTAGTGCATGACCCTAGTAGTTCTTTCTCTTCTTTTGTTCTCCTTATTTATTTGATCTGGGACCATATTCAAGTGAGACCAAAGGTCAATTTGTTATAATATATATTTTATATTAATTAGTCTCTAAATTACCATGACTAGACGCATTATCAATTACTTTCTAAATTACTCTTCCTAAATTAATCACTAAATTACCACGACTAGATTCATTCTTAATTACTTTCTAAATTACCACGACTAGATTAATTCTTAATTACTTTTTCGCGTCTGTGGCCTAGGGGTTAGTGACTCGGTCTATTAACCCGACGTTCTGAGTTCGAATCACGCTGCGGACAGTTTGCTTGCAAATTGTTTCCGTTGATTTTAACAAAGGACGATGGCGCCACCCGTTCAGAAAGCAATGGCAAACTACTGAACGTATAAGTGGTGCCTAGAAAATCAAGGACTTGTTTACTGTGGTTGATGGCTACGTCCTTTGGGATATGCCACGATTTTCATTTTCAGATTCATTCTTAATTACTTTTTCAATTACCTCGACTAGACTCATTCTTAATTACTTTCTAAACTACCATAGATAGACTCTTCCTAAATTACTCACTAAATTACAATGTACTGTACTCCTAAATTACTCACTAAATTAACATGACTACTCCTAAATTACTCACTAAATTACAATGATTATACGTCTTCTAGAGAATTCTCTAAATTACATTGACTGCTACACTTCTAAATTACTCACTAAATTACCATGGCTAAACTCGTCCTAAATTACTAACTAAATTACCGTGACTGTACTCCAATATTACTCACTAAATTACCATGACTGCACTCCTAAATTACTCACTAAATTACCATGACTGTACTCCTAAATTACTCACTAAATTACTATGACTGTACTCCTAAATTACTCACTAAATTACCATGACTGTACTCCTAAATTACTCACTAAATTACAATTATTGTACGCCGTCTAGAATACTCTCTAAATTACATTGACTGCTACACTTCTAAATTACTCACTACATTACCATTACTACTTTACTTCTAAATTACTCACTAGATTACAATGACAAGTCTTCATCTAATTTCATTTGAACAGTTTATGCTGTTATTATTTACGAAGACATTTAAACTTTATAACATTTTCATTGCCGTGATTATCGATGATAATTTAGTGTTAAGATCTTGTTTTGTCAGTGAACATTGTCTTAGTTTACTTTGTACTCAGCCAACAAACTTCTTATATTCATTGTGTTTTTAAACATATACATGTTATTATTCGGACACATTGACAATATTTGAAAGCTGCGATGTCTCATTTGTTTATCTTAGTTTTAAAATATTCTCTTCATCAAATTTCTTCTTTTTTTTTTTAATAACTTGTCCACGCATTAGCTGTTCATTGCTGCAGTTATCATCTTTCTCAATTCCATCTTTGTTTTCTTAATCTTCTTTTGTTAATTGTTGACCCATATTATTTATATGTTTATTTCAATGTTCTCTTTCTATCATTTAATTTGTCTGCTTCGTGGACTCTTCTTCTTCATTTTTTAATTATAGTACAGACTTGTATTTTTCATTTCTTTTTATTTTCTTCTCTTGTTATTATCTTTGATTCTGTCTGGTTTAGATTGATATTTAGTTTATTCCTGCTGATTCCATTAAATGTTTATATGTCCTCACTGTTTTATATTTATTATCTCCTACCACATCTATCATCATCATCATCAAGTGCCGTGTCGGCTGGTTTAGATTGATATTTAGTTGAGTTTGTTCCTGCTGATTCCATTAAATGTTTATATGTCCTCACTGTGTTATGTTTATTATCTCCTACCACATCTATCATCATCATCATCAAGTGCCGTGTCGGCTGGTTTAGATTGATATTTAGTTGAGTTTGTTCCTGCTGATTCCATTAATTGTTTATATGTCCTCACTGTTTTATGTTTATTATCTCCTACCACATCTATCATCATCATCATCAAGTGCCGTGTCGACTGGTTTAGATTGATATTTAGTTGAGTTTGTTCCTGCTGATTCCATTAATTGTTTATATGTCCTCACTGTTTTATGTTTATTATCTCCTACCACATCTATCATCATCAAGTGCCGTGTCGACTGGTTTAGAATGATATTTAGTTGAGTTTATTCCTGCTGATTCCATTAAATGTTTATATGACCTCACTGTGTTATGTTTATTATCTCCTACCACATCTATCATCATCATCATCAAGTGCCGTGTCGACTGGTTTAGATTGATATTTAGTTGAGTTTTTTCCTGCTGATTCCATTAAATGTGTATATGTCCTCACTGTTTTATGTTTATTATCTCCTACCACATCTATCATCATCATCATCAGTGCCGTGTCGGCTGATTTAGATTGATATTTAGTTGAGTTTGTTCCAGCTGATTCCATTAATTGTTTATATGTCCTCACTGTTTTATGTTTATTATCTCCTACCACATCTATCATCATCAAGTGCCGTGTCGACTGGTTTAGATTGATATTTAGTTGAGTTTTTTCCTGCTGATTCCATTAAATGTGTATATGTCCTCACTGCGTTATGTTTATTATCTCCTACCACATCTATCATCATCATCATCAAGTGCCGTGTCGGCTGATTTAGATTGATATTTAGTTGAGTTTGTTCCTGCTGATTCCATTAAATGTTTATATGTCCTCACTGTGTTATGTTTATTATCTCCTACCACATCTATCATCATCATCATCAAGTGCCGTGTCGGCTGGTTTAGATTGATATTTAGTTGAGTTTATTCCTGCTGATTCCATTAAATGTTTATATGTCCTCACTGTTTTATGTTTATTATCTCCTACCACATCTATCATCATCATCATCAGTGCCGTGTCGGCTGGTTTAGATTGATATTTAGTTGAGTTTGTTCTCGCTGATTCCATTAAATGTTTCTATGTCCTCACTGTTTTATGTTTATTATCTCCTACCACATCTATCATCATCATCATCAAGTGCCGTGTCGGCTGATTTAGATTGATATTTAGTTGAGTTTGTTCTCGCTGATTCCATTAAATGTTTATATGTCCTCACTGTTTTATGTTTATTGTCTCCTACCACATCTATCATCATCATCATCAAGTGCCGTGTCGACTGGTTTAGATTGATATTTAGTTGAGTTTATTCCTGCTGATTCCATTAAATGTTTATATGTCCTCACTGTTTTATGTTTATTGTCTCCTACCACATCTATCATCATCATCATCAAGTGCCGTGTCGACTGGTTTAGATTGATATTTTGTTGAGTTTGTTCCTGCTGATTCCATTAAATGTTTATATGACCTCACTGTTTTATGTTTTTATTATCTCCTACCACATCTATCATCATCATCATCAAGTGCCGTGCCGGCTGGTTTAGACAATCATAGATCTCCATAAATCTCTGTCTCTGGTGTTTGCTATCATCTCAGATGTTGACGTTCTTCCGTTCCATGAAGTCAGGCTAGTCAATCAAAAAGTCAATCAAAAATTGTTTCTCTCTGTCTTCCTCTGTCTCGTCTCACATTGATTTTATCGTTTGTTACAATGTGTTCTAAACTTCCTATCCTCATCACATGTCCAAAAAATGGTGACTACCTCGTTCTTATATTGATGATAAGTTTTCTCTGTGTCTTGACCTCATTCTTCTTCTCCTTCTTCTTTGCGTTCGTTCTTTACCACCAATTTTAATCACTCTTTGTGATATGTTTGATCTTTGTCAAGAACGTGTGTACGTTGCACATTGGTTTGGTAGGCCCTAAACGCATAGACTTCTACACGTTTAGGACATGTGCATCCGATTTCAGACACATCTCCTTAGTCGCCTCTTACGATATGCGTGGCAGGCAACAGTGGTTCTATTCTTTACACCCCAAATTTGGGCCCCGGTAACCACTCGGGCATTGGTCTCATTCAACATTTGACATTCTAGCAGCCCATAGGATTCTCACCATTCTTCTGTAAAACCACATCTCAGTGGCCCTCGCAGATTATTCGATCTGTTTGTTCATTGTCCATGACTCGCATCCGTATGTCAGTATAGGTTCTATGTAGCACTGTATAACTCTCGTTCTGATCTCAACTAACAATGACTTGTTGCATATAATGCTTCTCATTTTCTGAAACGTTGCTTTCGTCTGCCCTATTTTGCATTTTATTTCTGATCTGCTGTTACCATCTGATGTTACCAGGACTCCGAGGTATTGAAATTGTTCCACTTGTCTTAGCTAAGTCCCATTTACTGTCATTTTGCATTTTGTCTGAGTCTGCTTTTTTGATATGATCATAACTTCTGCGTATTAATATTCAAGCTGAGTCTTTTATTGTTACTTTCTGTCACCGCCTTTTCAACTAGTTTCTGGAGCTCTATTTCAGTTCTTTACTATCAGGACAGTATCATCAGCGTATCTCAGGTTATTATTGATATGTCCACTTACAGCTATTGCAGCAATATCCTTTATAGAGCTAACAATGATTTCACAATACAGTGAGAACATGTATGTAAAGCCACATCTATACCATCCACATAACCAAGTATCCTTGCTGTTTCCTCTATATCACCATCTTTTTCTAGCTACTTTATTGTTTTCCCATGACTATGTTAAAAAAAACCATTAATGACTGAACATCACTTATGTTGTTTCTGTTATTCAGTTAAACTTATTTTGCTTTTTTAATCATAGTAACTTCTTCCTTGCATCTTTTATTGAATTCAATGTTTTTGTTTTAAATGTCCGCCAATCCGAGACATTATTTTTCAATAGATTTTAATGTATTTTTAATAATTGTTCATATTTAACCAGTTTCTCATTCTACTAACATTTTTCATAGTCACGATATTTATATTCTTCCTATATTTAATTGATATTGTTTTGATTCTAGAAGTTTTCTACATATTTTGTTTGTAGATGGACTAAGTAGGAATAAATAATAGACTTAGTGTAACGTGACGTAGAACAGTAGAGTATTTAATGTGTAATAGATGCGTTCTATTGTGCTGTAAATACATTTCAACTTTTCATGTGTCTCTTGTTTCTGGTGTCTATTGTTTATTTCCACATTTTGTTCAGCGGCTAATGAATTATTTAGACTTAGATGATGTTACTACAATAAATCTGTATGCTTTCAGTTTAGCTGTCAATACCAAGTCTGCCTTTCTTTACTTTGTCTGTCTGTGAGATTCATATCAAACATTTTCAATATCTGTGCTTACAAAGTATGTCTTTCTTTAATTTGTCTGTCTATGAGCTTCATATCAAACGTGCCCAATATATGTCCTTACAAGTCTTGGCTTTCCTTAGTTTGTCTGTCTATTAGCTTCATATCAAACGTGTCCAATATGTGTCGTTACAAAGTCTTGGCTTTCTTTAGTTTGTCTGTCTGTGAGATTCATATCAAACATTACCATTATCTGTCCTTACAAAGTCTGTCTTTCTTTAATGTGTCTGTCTATGAGCTTCATATCAAACGTGCCCAATATATGTCCTCACAAAGTCTTGGTTTTCTTTAGTTTGTCTGTCTATGAGCTTCATATCAAACGTGTCAAATATCTGTCCTTACAAAGTCTTGGCTTTCTTTAGTTTGTCTGTCTGTGAGATTCATATCAAACGTGTCCAATATATGTCGTTACAAAGTCTTGGCTTTCCATAGTTTGTCTGTGAGTTTCATATGAAACGTGTCAGATTGTGACGAGGAAGGAGATCGTATTGTGAGTTACTTTCTAACATAACACAAAATATAACTCAATGGCTGTTTAATAATCAACTATACAAATCAAGAATAATTTTCGTTTGATTAGCTTTCTCTAATATACAACAAATGTCCACAATATCTTGAATACAATTAAAATGACATCACAGCACATATTTATAAACACAATTACTACAGATACTTATTTAACTCTTAACCATTGGCAGGTTTTTAAGGTTTTTTTCTATATTTTTGATGCCCTGCTCTATATTTAGCAACTATACACGTTCTTTGAATTGAAAATAGGCATATTATATATGGTTGGAAAGATAATTGGATGGACTATCAGGATATGTGGTTTTAACATAAGTGTGATGTAATTTTTGATCTCCGTGACCTACTTATGAAAAGTCTAAAATAGATTATTCTACAAATGACAATTTTTTTACAGTCACAAAGAAGGAAAAAATAAGTATGACGAATATAATGAAATCTTTTATTACAGTCTTTTAAAGTCTTCATATTTGCAAAACATGTATGAATTTAAACATGTTTGGAAAATATGAAAGGCAGTAATCATGAAATTTATAATATTCAATATTTTCATATTGTAAAGAAAAAAATATAACCTTCAAGAGAAAATGATGCCGAATTGGTCTAGTAAGCAGCCCATAAAGAATTAGCACTTATAGTATCATACATAAACATTAAATGGGTACATAATTCCTAAACCTTGCAAGTAAAAGATATTATTGAACAAAAATATGATTACGCAATGATATTTGATAGACAAAATAATCAGGAAAAAGTTATCGGGCATCTTGCAAACAGAGTCAAAGTGACACAGGCATAGAATGTTCATCTGACTCAAGCATATATATTTCAAGAATCACTGGTGACTTCATCAGGACAGTAATCTGAGTTATTAGAATCCATTTTATCACATATTTGGGGCTTTTTGGCTGGAGAAATTTGGGCGTTTCTTCAAAATGGCAAGTGGGAAATAAGGTGTGCTCCAGTCAACGAGATTAGACATCTAAAAATATATAATTAATTTTTTATAATTTTTATTAGATTATCATATGTTCTGCATTAGATAACATAAATGTTACCAACTTAAATGCAAAATAGATACAAAATTATGGCCACTTAAATAGGCATGTTGCATCGATCATAAATGATCGAAATTCTTTTATCCCAATGTTTAAGGGTTTTAACCTACTTCACAATCCTCTTGGATGTACAATCCTACACATACATTGGTAGCAACATAGACAGAAGAGGAAACAAACAAAGATGTCAAGATAAGATTAATAATATCGAAATAGTGGGAAACTGCAGTAAAACTATGTTATTGCGAAACACGTAATAAAAAAGGACTGTAGTTTTACAAAATACAAAAACTGAAGAGAGGAAGATCTGGAAGAAGTTTGTTGAAGACATGTGCTCCGTTAGGAGTTGAAAGTTGAAGAAGAAGAAGAATTATCTTGATTTGTTCTACTCTTAATATGAGTAAACATCCTGTCATAATATTCTATCAGAGTCTAGATGTCCGTATTTATGTCTACTAGCCAGTAGTAAACAATGATACACAGTTTTTCTATCTTCAGTTATCTTTTTCCAGATAACGGTTGTTTGGTCGAGTGTTCAATTTGGGGTCAAATGCGCATGGAGGCAATGATGCGCCAGCGTTAGTGAAGGGGCACTAATCACGACCTTGTCACCCACCTCCACTTGGTGACCTGGTAACATACTTTGGTTCCGGTCTGGCCAAGGAGGGCAGGGATCGGGGAGAACTACTGGTAGTGTTAGCAGTGCAAGCATGGAAAAGCAATGCAGGTCCGAAAAGTCCTGAACAATGCACGCATCTCCTGGCCGATGTCCGCTAGAATGTGTCCAAGTTCCCAAAATGTAAGATACAGCAGTGTATTGAATCGTCCGCAAACAAATGCTAACTACCCCGGAATAAATGACCGAATTGGAGGGATGAGAGGTGCATCCCAAAGCCGAGAATTGGAACGAAACTTAGAGCCCTGCGCATGAATCAAGCTGCGCGTCAAGGCAGTCCTGACGCACGGTAAATTAGAGGGCAAATGTGAGAGCATAACGTTCGGTGAAACTTCCGACAGATGGGAAAGGTTGCACTCAAAAAGATGGAGATGCATCCAGAACGAAGAAGAGGGATCACACGGAGCGAAACTTGGAGCCCTGTGCACAAGCGAGATGCGTGTCAGGGCAGTCCCAAGGAACGACAAATGTGACGGCAGAAGTGAACACAATGGTCAGAGCAGCTTTCCTGCCGATGGGAGAGGCTGCAAGCAAAGGGATGAGAGGTGTATACCGAAAGAGAAAAAGTCCATACATAGCGAAACTCGGAGCCCTGTGCACGAGTCGCGAGCTGCATGCTCATGGATCTCTCTCTCTATCTCTCTCTCGCGATCATTTTTCACAGCAATTTTATCATTCTTGTTGTGATATATAATTGATCCTTTGACAAGAACGCTTGATCTACGTTGTGCGATTAAGCGTCCATGGTGACTAGGCACGCCCACTCGATTTCAGCCAGCTGTTAATTTACTAGGGTAGCTAGCCCTAGGTGCGATCCATTCTTCCGAATATTTCGGCCCGAATCTACGCCTGTTCGATCAGCAGTTGCCGTATATTTGGGCTTTGTAATCTACGCCAAACAGTGAGTTACTACTGTTATGCGCTTTCTGACTGTGTGAAGTCGTTCCGGATTAGGAACTTTTACAGGATTATATGCTTGTTCTGCTTACTCGTATAATACACCGTGTAAAGTGCCGGCCTTCGCCAATGTTCGGATCCGGACAACCTGTCAAATCTTTCCATTGCGGCCTTACTGTACTGACCACTTTGAGTTTATTCCGGAGTAGGAACATTCTCAGCCTTCTCGATGCGCGTTACGTGGCAATGTGCAGTTTCTACCCTGCATTTTCCTGGTCCCGGAAACACTGGACTAGAGCCAAGAACAAATAATATAGAAGGTCGTTTCAATCGGCAATAGCAACGCAACTGAGAGTTTGCGCTCACCAAACATCACCCGCCTCAATTCTTCCTGGGATGTTAGTTGTAAATGCAACAGTACCTTGCCCGGTTGTCCCAAGGAGGGCAGTCCTGATAGGCACTAACACGAAACTTTAGAATCTGAACTCGGCCAACCTTACCCAGTAAATGTATCTGCGTTAAACCTTTGAAACGGAGTCCACCACAATTTTCCCATATGTCGATAGGATACATTACAGAGTTTCCAAAGACACGTGTCGAGACTTTTTTTTATTTCGTACCTCGAGACTGCCCGGACATGCAGCTCAGGTCAGGAACAGGGCTCTAAGTCTCGCCCCATGTAGGCCCATGTCTTTGCCTTGGGATGCACCTCTCACCCTGACATGTTCGTCTGTCTGCCTTTACCATGGACCGGGAGGCTGATAGTTGTGTTGCAATCATTGTGTTCTCATTTTCTGTGCCATGAGACTGCCCTGACACGCAGCTTGACTTGGGCACAGGGCTTCAATTTTCGCCTCATATGGGTCCACTTCTCTACTATGAATCTCTTATCCCTTTAATTCGGTCATTTACTCAGGGGAGTTTGTACTCGTTCGTAGTCGACTCGTGTACTGCTGATTTTCACCAACTCTGACAAATTTTATCGCTCATTCTGCCAGAAGATGAGTGCATTTTGTTTGCAATTTTGTGGACCTGCTTTCCCTTTCCGTGCTTGCACTGCTACCACTACCAGTAGCTCTCCTCGATCCCAGACCGGAACCAAAGTCTATTACCAGGATCACCACGTGGAGGTGGGGCACATGGTCTCCACTAATCCTGGTGCAGCCCCCATGCGCCTTTGACCACACTCACGGATCGACAGATAAAGACGACACACGGAAAGCTTGCGGTAATCAGTACAGGAGGCCAAGCGCAGATTAAGATATTGGGTAAAGTTAGCCGAGCGACAATCACAAAGTTGCGCTTAAGCGCCTACCGAAACTGCCCTCCTTGAGACAACCGGGCAAAGTACTATTGTTCACACAATTAACATCCCCGGAAAAATCAGAGTGGGTGATGAATGGCGAGTGCAAAATCGTAGTTGCGCTGATAGCGCTTAATGAAACGATCCATACATTATGATGTGCGGGACCACAGCCCAGTGTTTCCCGGATAAACGGAACATGCAGGGTAAATACAAATTGTCATGTGCGGCAATCTCGAAAAAGCTGAAAATGTGGTATACGAGTAAAGCGTCCCATGACAAAAACTATGTTCCCTTCGCAGGAACCACTGCTGCCTTGTAGTTTTGATTAGAGACAATCAAAGGCTTGCGGAGCAACCGTACACAAAACTGGACACTAGACAAGCCAAGTAGTCCATAAAAAAACGGGTTAGCTGGGCAGATGACGCTCATTGGCCCGAGAGGGCAGGTCGTCTACGAGTCGCTGCCCTGAAAGAAAATAGCAACCTGCTGCCTTGTGGGTTTTTATTTGGGGCAGCAAAAGGCTAACGGAGAACGAACCCAGTAAACGCTGGTTGAAATCGGACACTTCGCCGAAGGATAAGCACTTGAGCTCCAAACGGTACTGAACGTTGTGAAGTAGCAAATCCACGCTAAGGCTGCATGGACCAAATTTTTTCATGAATATGTTTAGGTTAGAATCTCGATATTGTGATACGTCTGTGGAGATCCTTCTGGCAGGACGAGTGCCGGTCCCCATGCCTCAAACGGGGCTCGATTTTTCTACCGACGGTCCCCGTCCACCGGCTGAGAAAACCAGCGACTGCGGCACACGGGAAAAAATCACTGGTTCGATACGGCCGAATACTGGCCAGAAACGACTAAACGTTGTGCAATGGAATGCCGAAGGTCTCCATCACAAAAAGCAAGCACTTGTAAATATAATTGCATAAGATGAGATTGATGTTGCGTGCATACAAGAAACGCACCTAAATGCCCAGTACAGATTCTGGATCAGAGGTTATTAAACCTTCAGATTAGACCGAAGGGGCACAAAGGCGGAGTCCTCACCTAGTACGAAGCGGCATTATAGCCAAACAAACCAATGTGAAAACGGGAGGCACCGGTGTAGCAGAGATCATATGCGTCCTAATCAAATGCGACGAAGTGCAGATTCTTCTGTACAACCTATACTTAGTTTGTACCTTTCGTGCCAAAGGCGGCCACCTCTGCAAGATACAAACGAGCACTAAATGAAAATGCTAGAAACAGTTGGAAAGAACTTAAACAGAGACGGAAAAACTGTGAAACTAGCCAGGGCACTAAATCAAGAACGTAAATACAATCGCTCAATCACTATCAAATAAAATAAAGAACAGCTAAGCGGAAAACTAGCTACCAATATTCTTAGTGAGCACTTTACATAACAGGGAATCATATAGATGTTCCTAAAGAAAGGGAAGAAAGCATAATAGAAGAAGTAATGGCCCATGACATCATTCAGGGACCCACTGAGGAACACATGATAAATAAATTCACAATGCATGAATTAAAAAAGCATTACGTTCTCTGAAGAAAGGAAAGTCACCAGACTGTGACGGGATAACAAACGAAATGCTAATAGAACTGAGACGACAAGAGAAAAAGAAGGCTACTATAAATTTTTAACTGCAGCTGGAAAAGGGCGTTATACCTAAAGAATGGAAGGAAGCTATATGATAACGTTAAAAAAAGACTGGGAAGGATCCCACATACCCGAGCAGTAATAGACCGATTAGTCTACTGAGCTGCACAGGAAAATTGCTAGAGCACATGATCAACACCAGACTAATATGGCATCTGGAAGAAAATGGCTTACTACTCCCCCAGCATGAAGGCTTTCGAAAACACAGATCTACGGAAGATCAAGTGACATACATCGCCCAGGAGATAGAGGATTCCAAGAGGGAAAACAAACGCTAGCAGTATGGGTAGATTTAGAGAAGGTTTTTGATAAGGTATGGAAAGCTAGCCTAAAAGTGAAGTTGCGCAGGAACCAAGTAGCAGGATCAATGTACAAATAGATGTAGAAAAAAGTATGTAGAAAAAAGAACTGCTAAAGTGCAAGTGCAAGAGTTCACCAGCAGGAAAACAATATTAGAACAAGGAGTTCCTCAGGGCAGAGTACTGTCGCCAATACTGTTCCTCATATACATCAATGCCATAACGGAGAACATACCCAGAAGGATCCGCCACGCCCTGTATGCGGATGACCTGGCCCTGTGGATAGCAGAGCTGCGCATTACCGCGCAACAAGCAGCATACAACAGGCCCTCACATCCCTAGATCAATGGTCCAACACATTGCTGATCAAAGGCAGTAAAAAGAATACGACAAACATAATTTTCTCCCTATCAACCAAGTCCCAACGTGCAAAGTTCCAACTAAATAACCATATATTGCTCCCAGAGAAAACCCCTACATACCTTGGAATCACCTTTGACCAAAGCATGACGTAGAAGGCTAAGATATAAAAAAAAAAACCCGAGCAAAATCCAGGATGGCAATCATGAAAAAACTAGCTGTGACAACCTCGGGGACAGATAGCAGTGTTTTAAAGAAGCTGTATATGGGATATGTTCGCCGGACACTGGACTATGGAATCTCTGCATGGGCAACTGTAGCTCAATCCAACTTCAATAAAATCAACCGTGTTCAGAACCAAGCTATGAGAATTATAAAGGGAGGAATGAGATCTACCCCAATTCAGGAAATGGAGGAAAACCACAGGCCTACAACCAATGGAGGATATAAGAGACAGCAGAACACAAAAACGAGCAGATAAATTCAAGAGACTAGAAGATCACCCAATTTACCACACAATGAATGGGCTAGGAAAGTGCAGACTAAAACGAAACAACATTACAGCAAAAATTAAGATTATGATGAGCAAACAACCATCATGTGCTGAAATTACCCCCAAACTACTAAAATATACAATCACAAGACAGATATGGAAAGATTCAAAATTCCCAGAGCTGAATGAGAGCATCACATAGATAGCAGACAAAACAAACAGGTGAATAAAGAAAATACCTGTCCACTGAGTACCTAGAGAAACACTTCCCTAACAGCAGGTGGAACCGTGTATACACAGATGGGTACGCAACAAATGCTACTGAAAATAGAGGAGGAGGAGCCCTCATAGTGCTCGGCGACATGAAACATAAGAAGTTAAAATTAGCAACAGAGAGGTTCTCCAGCAACTACAGAGAAGAGGCAGAGGCCCTAAAAGTGGCAGCAGAAATCTTAATGTCTGAGGAAAGTGTAAAAGAAAACACAGTATTTTGACTGATTCCTGTCAGTAATTACTGCTCTCAAAAATCAATAAGATAACAACTTGAAGGCACTGCAAGCTTCACTACACCAAGTATGCAACATGTTTCTAGAGTGGGAATACAGTGGATACGATCCAACTACGGAATACCTGGCAACGAGACTGTAGATATATTGGCAAAAGCAGTCAGCAGGTTACCACAGACAGACACCAGCATAACATATGAGGAAGCAAAAGTACGGATAAAAAGGGCCTACAAGAACAAATGGTTGAGAGATCACCCAGGTCATGAAAAGGATGATGCATACCACCAACTAAGTAGAGAAGAACAGGTGGTCATTTTTCGTCTACGAACAGGGCGTAATAGGCGGAGGTACCTTCTATTTAACAAATACAAAATAGGCCCTTCTGATATATGCACGTGCGGCACCAGCAAGATGACAGAGACATGAATACTGCAAGAATGTCCAACATACAATTAACAGAGAGAAAACACATGGCCAATCCCCATACCAGTCCAAGACAAGCTATATGGAGATGTACATGGATTCCGGTTGACCACTAACTACTTTGAAAGCATACAAATTGTTGTCTGAAAGCGTTTGGAGAGGAAGACTTACCAATAGAAACATAAACTATCATCAAACATATGAACAAGATTTTACTTACCAATAGAAACATAAACTACCTGTATCATCAAACATATAAACAATATTTTACTTACCAATAGACACATAAACTATCATCAAACATATGAACAAGATTTTACTTACCAATAGAAATATAAACTATCATCAAACATATGAACAAGATTTTACTTACCAATAGAAACATAAACTACCTGTATCATCAAACATATAAACAATATTTTACTTACCAATAGCAACATAAACTATCATCAAAGATATGAACAAGATTTTACTTACCAATAGAAACATAAACTATTACCAAACATATGAACAAGATTTTACTTACCAATAGAAACATAAACTATCATCAAACATATGAACAAGATTTTACTTACCAATAGAAACATAAACTATCATCAAACATATGAACAAGATTTTACTTACCAATAGAAACATAAACTATCATCAAAGATATGAACAAGATTTTACTTACCAATAGAACATAAACTATCATCAAACATATGAACAAGATTTTACTTACCAATAGAAATATAAACTATCATCAAACATATGAACAAGATTTTACTTACCAATAGAAACATAAACTATCATCAAACATATGAACAAGATTTTACTTACCAATAGAAACATAAACTATCATCAAACATATAAACAAGATTTTACTTACCAATAGAAACATACACTATCATCAAACATATGAACAAGATTTTACTTACCAATAGAAACATAAACTATCATCAAACATATAAACAAGATTTAACTTACCAATAGAAATATAAACTATCATCAAACATATGAACAAGATTTTACTTACCAATAGAAGTATATACTATCATCAAACATATGAACAAGATTTTACTTACCAATAGAAACATAAACTAACATCAAACATATAAACAAGATTTAACTTACCAATAGAAATATAAACTATCATCAAACATATGAACAAGATTTTACTTACCAATAGAAACATAAACTATCATCAAACATATGAACAAGATTTTACTTACCAATAGAAACATAAACTATCATCAAACATATGAACAAGATTTTACTTACCAATAGAAACATAAACTATCATCAAACATATGAACAAGATTTTACTTACCAATAGAAACATAAACTATCATCAAACATATGAACAAGATTTTACTTACCAATAGAAACATAAACTATCATCAAACATATGAACAAGATTTTACTTACCAATAGAAATATAAACTATCATCAAACATATGAATGATAACATAAGGAATGCCATAGTTCTACAATGGGTACCAGTCGCTAGAAGATGCGATTATAGCTCTGCTATTCAATACCTTTAGACTGAGTTTGTCATACAATAGCGGCTTGCTTATACAAAACTTGTGAGACATCAGAAAAACACAAAACTCGTCTTCCAATTGGACAATAGTTGGACATTAATATCTAACACTACAACCTACACTAAAACACTTCAGCAATTGAAGACTCATTAAAATTAAATTGTCGATGTAGGTAATGGCATTTTCGCTGAACCGTTGAAAAGCTCTAGAGACATATTGAAGAATAATAAAACTATAATTACTGAATTATGTATGGAGGATGTACTAACACATTCATATTTTTTATTTCAAACAGAAAATCATATATCATTTTTTATTACCATAGCCCTTGAAAAAAATAATAAAGAAATCGTTGGAAGACGGTACAAACATGAAACAACAAGAATACTTGGTTGTGCTGATGATGTCAATGTGGTAGGAGATAAGGAACAAGTATACCTGGTTGTGCTGATGACGTCAATGTGGTAGGAGATAAGAAACAAGAGTACCTGGTTGTGCTAATGACGTCAATGTGGTAGAAGATAAGGAACAAGAATACATGGTTGTGCTGATGACGTCAATGTGGTAGGAGATAAGGAACATGAAGCCATGAAGACATTCAAACAATTCATGGAGTCCAAGGACAAACTATGGACTACCAACATCAGTCTAGACAAAACAAAATATGAACTACCAACATCAGTCTAGACAAGGCCACAGTTATTAGAACAAAAGGTGAGGTAAATTACAGGGAAGCTGAAAACATAAAGTAGATAATATGAAAAATGAAAAGAAAAGAAACATTCAAGATCTTCATAACGAACTTGAATTGCTCTAACATAGTAAGCAAAGAAATACAGTCACGAATACAATCTAGAAATAAAGTGTACTTTCTCCTACATTATCTGCTAAACTAAAAGTCTCCTTCACGTAACACTAAGTTCGCAATGTGCACAACTGTTATAAAATCAATTGTTCTATGTGTATCAGAAACTTGGAGCAGAACAAAACAAGATGAAACATTGTTACACATCTTTGCAAATATAGTTTAAAGATTAATATGTGGAACCAACAATAATAAAAATGGTGGAGAACGGAGAATGAGAAACAATACGGTAAATTCAGAATTCGTTAAAGTCACCATTAATTGAACATATAATTAATCTGCCAACAACAACGTTACGTAAACGTTCTTAGAACATCCTGTACAAATAATAGAAAAGAACAAAGGCATCCAACAAGACTTGCATTTCAAGGATCATTGACTCATAAGAACATCATGTCCCCGAAGTTGAAATATTTTGGTTACGTTAAGCGTCAAAGTAGTTTGTAGAAAACGGAGAGAGTGGGAGGCATGATTCCTGGAGTACAAGGCATGGGACGACCAAAGGTAGACACTCACGAAGGTGACAGCAGGACATCAAAGAAACCTTGAATGGAGTTGTGTCTAGAGAACACAGTATCCCTTTCCAAATCTAAAGATTGTCTGCTTTTTTCATTTATACTATCGTGATCTGCTTTGCAGCTTCCAGATATTTTAATCAACTTTATTTTGCTGGACTTTTCAGGGTATATTTTTGTTGCGAAGCTTTATTTTATGTTGGGTAGGGAGGGGTGTTTGCTAGGGTTCATCAAGTCTTTGCAAGCTCCTAAATTCCTTGGAAGCAACATTGAACGGGTATATACTGTAAAACTAATTCTCATTTCTTGGACATCAAAATTATTGTATTCATTCTATCCTGGATGAGATTATTTTTCTATGGAAATGGGATGACCTGGTCAAATGAACATGAGTAGCTGAAGACTGTCATTTTGTTGTTGGCATCTGTTGGTTGTTTGTGCACATTCTAAATATTAACTTAAGACATAAGACACACCTTCTTCTTCTTCTTCGATCGTTCTAGGCCTGTTTTAATCATTATCTTTGTGATATATAAACAGCCAAACATCAGAACGTGATGTACGTGCAACAACCATCAGCACCTATTTGAGCACAGTAGCTTATCCTTCGGTGAGGTGCTCGATTTCAGCCAGCTATTGTGTGCGGATTCGCTTTTTCCACTAGCCTTTGACTGTCCCCAGTCAGACCCACAAGGCAGTGGGCTGCTATTTCTTTCAGGGCAGCGACCCTTAGATGGCCTGCCCTCTCGGGCTTATGAGCGCCATCTTCCCAGCAAACCGGTCGTTTCAATGAACACCTTGGTTTGCCGCCCGTTCAGGTTTGTTTACGGTTTGCTGCGCTAGGCTTTGATTGTCCCCAATCAATCTACAAGGTAGCAGTATTTTCCTGCGAGCGGGAACGCGCACTGGGCTTACCTCTGCTGGGCATTCCTGTTGTTTTGCACATTTGGGTGGGACACACACCCGCTGCAACGCTGCCGCTGCCGCACTTGCACTGGTTAGCCTCTGATGGGCTTCCCAGTTCTGCATACTTGGGTTGGACGAACACCCTCTTACCTGCTATGCTCGCTGCTGTATTGCATGCCTTGCCGGTCTGCCCCTCGATGGGGCTCACTATCGAGCTTTGATTTTTGCCCTAGTGCCTACCTCACCATGTCCGTCAATTCCAGCTGGGCTTTCGGACTTCGAGGGGGCAAAACCGAGTTTGCCTTTGCCCCTTGAGCTTTTCTTAACGCCGGGAGAGTCTAGCAATAATAGTCACACTGGGATTCCGCTCGTCTATGTTGCGGGTGGATCCCACCAGGCATGACATACCTTTGCATCTCTACTTGCAACAGAGTAGCTCTTCCCCCTTGACCAGACCGTAACCTTAGTCTGTTTACAGCGTCACCACGTGTAGGTTCCGGTCGTGTTATCTAAGGAACCTCGACTGATTTAATGAGCCATTCGCGGTTTCACCGTGAGACAGTGTGAACTTAGACATGCATGGCTTAATCTTTGAGACAAGCATATGACTACTGGCAGGATCAACCAAATAGCTGTCATGGACGTGACTGGACTGACTGGACCGACAATTCTCGGGGTAGGGAGACAGCGCTCTGTGCAGAGCGGATCCCGACATCCCCAAAAAATGCGAAATTGAAGCAAATCGACCAAGCGCTCGTTTCCCACCATTTTGCTGGCAAGACTGCACCTCCTCGCCAAGCAAAGAACGACACCATATTTCTACCTGCGGACTCACAAGCTCGTTGCGAGGCCGGTCCTTTAACGAGACCACCGTCGAGCTTTTAAAATTTTAGACTGACTGTATCACATCACGACCAAAAAACTTTTGATATACGGACACACACACACCACCAATAAGACCGCGGGCGAGAGCGAGCGAGTCTTAATAGCGAACGCTACCTTGTTCCTTATTCGCTGGGAGCTTCGTTCACGTGAAGAAGCGAAGAGGCACTCTCAACCGTTAGAGACTATGCACGCAATTGGTTCTCGACACTGGGGAACCGCGCTGGCTCACTGACTCAGCCGTCCGGTTATTTTCAAAACGAGGAGGCACAGTTTGAGACGCACAACCCAGATAGACACTCCTTCGATTTACCACTGCACGTTTTAGTGAGTACATTTTGCATCCAACTGGATGTCTCAGAAAAACAAACGAGGGCGAACAGAATGATACAATTGAAACTAAGTAGATTTTGAAACGCATTTTTCCTTTTCTCTCACAAGGACGCCAGCTGACCAGACTCACTCTTCTTTCTCTCTCTCTCAAACCGAAGACAACTCAGAGGAAGAAGACAAAGTGAAACATAGAGAGGCAGTGTTTCCTGGAGAAGGCAAATATAAAGCCGGGCACGCTTACAGAGCAGGACACAATCGAACCAAGCGACTTATAATAGAAAGTAACGCAGAGATATCACATTCATGACGTGGAATAACAAAGATAGTGAAACCAAGAGACATAATAGAAAGTAACGTATAGATATCACATTCATGACGTGGAATAACACAAATAGAGAAACCAAGAGACTTATAATAGAAAGTAACGAAGAGATATCACATTCATGACGTGGAATACCGAAGTTAAGAAAAAGAGAATACACTATTCAAGATTTATTGATATGAACTGATGAACCAGTGAATCTAGCTAAGTTTAGCGAGCCTTTGACAGTAGAACTGGAGATAAAAATTGTTTAGTCAGCGAGCCATAGATACATATTGAGAGAGAAGGGAGAGAGAGAAGGGAGTGAGAGAAGGGAGAGAGAGAAGAATGAGATAGTGAAGAGACTATAATTGGTACTACGCATTGTCAGACTAGTCTACACGTGTAGAAGAAAGACAACTTGGAGGAACGAAGTCTTGTCAGAGAGCTGTGAGGAACAACTCAAGTCCATAACATCTAGTGAATAAACCAAGCCAAGAATACCGGCTTGTAACGCTGGAGCTGCCTGGCCAGACATCCAGACAACAAAAGAGAAGGAACACTGACGTAGGATCCCAGTCTAAACATTTATTTTAGGTTGTTATGCATACAAACTTGCTTTTTGTGTTATATCACGATACGGTCCGAGTTATGAGTTCATTATGTAAATTAAAAAAAGTAAAACTCAATGACTGAGAGAAACGAAATCTTTTAGATGGTTACAAACCTATAAAACAGATCTGGTATATAACTCAATGTCTTGCATGCTTTGACTCGTGATATTAAACAAATTTAGAAAGCCTATTCAAGAGTGATCGTGAAGTCACTCTGTGAAACAACAAATTGCTATAATATACATACAATAACAAATTGATATAATATACATACAACAACAAATTGATATAATATACATACAACAACACATTGATATAATATGCATACACCAACACCATATTGATATAATATGCATCCGGGACTACCCCAGGGGTCTCCACTATCTCCAATACTATGCAATGTATTCACTATAATGATTACGAAGCAGCAATTATCTGGCAGGGACGAACACTGTCATTTGCAGACGACATCATGGTGTACAGACATGGAGAAACAGAGATGAAATTGCTAATAAACTCCAGGAAGAACTGAACCGCATAATGACCTGGTGCGATGTTTCTGGTGCAAAGATAAACCATACCAAAGCTGTGCTATCATGGTTCTCCCTAAATAATCACAATGTGAAGTCTGACACACCACATGTCACTTTAGATGGACATACACTCACCCGAACAGCATCTATGAGTTATTTGGGTGTAAAATTTGATCGCAGTCTATGCTTTAGGGATCATATCGACCAAGTTATTGCCAAGGCTCGCAACGCACTATCTGCACTGAGAATCATGAAGGCTGCTAACATTGAGAAACGCCTTCTTGTGCTCCTGTACCAAGGTATTGTTCTGTCATGTATAAATATGAATGCGCTATTTTAACAATTAGTCCTACGCAAACAGTGAGACTGGAAAGAATTCAGAATGAGGCTATTCACATCATTCTGAGATGCACCAAAGATACACCAGGAGTGTTAATGAGATTTCTTCTTGACCTCCCCACTATTGCTAACAGAATTGAAACGTGGAGAGTTCAATCATATGTAAGAATCAATGCAAACAAGGAACGTCCTCTCCATGAAGAACTCATTAAGGAGAAAGGGTGTTGACTCAAGAGACGCAGATCATGGCTAGGTCAGGCGGAAGATACTCTCAGGAAAATATGTGATCCTTCCGGAATTGAAACAAGAGAGGAATGTATTGATGTGCCACCTCAATTTCAGACTGCTTTCACCGTTATTACATCAATTAAGAATGACTGCGAATACAACAATATATCACTGATTAAAGTGGAGGGGGATGCCCTCTTGAATGACATCATCAATGATACAGATGCGGTTATTTACACCGATGGTTCTTTCATTCGCCAACAACACTGTGCGTAGGCTTTTTCAGCAAGCGCAGTAGGAAAAATAATAAGAGAGGCCAGTGGGGCCTACGCATCAACCACCAGTAGTTTGACAATGGAGGTTCGGTAGGTTACCGATGTGGTGAAATGGTTGGCATCTCACAACTACTCTCGTGTTTTCATACTCAGTGACTCCATGAGTATGATTCGTAAAGTCTAATCAGGAATGGTGAGACGTAACTGAGTGGAGATACTGGTACAGACAATGGTCAGAGAAATCACCTTAATTTGTGTCCCTGGGCACGCAGGAGTTGGGGGTAATGAACGAGCTGATAGATTGGCTGGCTTGGCTACATCAAACATATGAACATGAATACGCTGCTGGATTTGCTGAGGCGGAGATCGGAGCAACTATGGACGTGTCCGAAGTACTATGATGATAGTCCTCATATAACTGATAACTAATAATATGCATACAACAACACCATAGTGATATAATATGCATCCAACACCATATTGATCAAATATGCATACAACATCAGCATAACGATATATTATGCATGCAACAACACCATAGTGATATAATATTCATATTACAACAACAAAACAAAATAGTACACATACACCAACACCATAATGATATAGTATTCATACAATAACAATATAGTGATATAATATACACACAACAAAACCATAGTGCTATAATATACGTATAACATCATAGTGCTACATTATACATACACAAACAACGTGATATAATAAAATTACAACACCACGTACCAACAAATGGAAGCATGACCAACTATCGCAACTCTATCGTTAATCTTGGACGAGAATGTAGAGATGTGGGCAACATGAAGGCTGATCTTGCAGTTAAGCAGTTGATAGACAGTAATACAAGGTATGATGATGTTATATATACCGATGCATCGGTTCAATATGATTAGAAGTTAGGTTGGAGTTTCTTGGCTAATGCGCATGGTAGGGTTGTTGCAGAGCGATGTGCAGCGTACAGGTCAACTAATTATAGTATGAGGATGGAGGTTGAGGCCGTTACTGCTGCCCTTCATTGGCTCTCTGAGACTCCATTTAATGGGGCCGTTGTTGTATCTGACTCTCAATCGATGCTTCACACGATCCAAAAGGGCAGGTTTCGGTATAAGTGGATGTCGTCTATTGAAGTTTCTAACCTCCAGATGCTTACGTTGATCTACTGTGCTGGGCATGCTGGTGTTTGCTGTAATGAGAGAGCGGGCAGCGCTGCATCAACAGAATCGATTGTTGGGTAGTTGAACATGGATAAGGGAGTTATTCTTCGGTCTCTTAACGACTGCCTGTTGGAAGATGACACTAACATAGATATTGAATCGATCTATCGATATAAGAAGTTTCTAGTTAGCCGTTGTACAATTAGAACTGGATGCCAGAGGGACATGGTGAGGAGTGTGTTTAATAAGCAAGCTACTGAAACCATCAGTATGCATTCTCTTCGATATCTGTTAGGGAAGACTGAGCAACTATGGGTCTGCCTGGAGCGCATTGACGTCAGTTTAGTAACCAATAACCAATACAACAACATAGTGGTATAATCTACATACAACAACATAGTGCTATAATATAAATACAACATAGATATATAGTATACATTCAACAATATAGTGCTATAATATACATACAACAACAATATAGTGCTATAATATACATACAACAACAATATAGTGATATAATATACACGCAACAACGACATCATCATCATCATCATTAATCCTCTCCGCTCCTCATGGAGCATAGGGCCTCAACAGTTGTTCGCCACTCTTCTCGGTCTCTGGCTGTTATTTTGATGGTCTCCCAGGTCAATTGAGCACTCTTCAGTTCCTCAGTAAGACCTCGTCTCCAAGTCTGCTTAGGGCGTCCTCTTTTTCGTTTTCCCTGCGGGTTCCACTCGAGCACCTGTCTAGTGACACTCGACTGTGTCTTCCGCAAGGTATGGCCTATCCATCGCCATCTTCTCCTCTTGACCTGTGTCATCACAATATAGTGATATAATATACACGCAACAACGACATAGTTACACAATATACATCCTAGCACATTTATTAATTCATCATCAAACTTCATGTCTTGTAATGCTTACACATGTTAAATAACATCATCGTTCATTCAAATATCTTCTATATCTTTGAGAGGATGTCATGTTTAACGTTAATCTGATAATCCTGGAGGGTAAATCTGCCGACAGTACGGTATATGACCTAAAAAGAAAACTGTCTAGGTGCTGCTAATGAGATATCAGAAATTAACCTGCTGTGTATTCCATCTTTCTCTTGAAATCAGCCGTTGAAGACAATACGAGTTTTGACATGATGGCTGCGGTAGAAAGTACCAACGAGCAAATCTACCAACCGATGTCTTTTCATGAGGTCATATCCCTCATAAAGAGACAAATATATAGTAGACTATAGGACAAACACTGGGTATAAAAATATGTAGTAGACTATAGGACAAACACTGGGTATAAAAATATATAGTAGACTATAGGACAACACTGGGTATAAAATATATAGTAGACTATAGGACAACACTGGGTATAAAAATATGTAGTAGACTATAGTACAAACACTAGGTATAAAAATATGTAGTAGACTATAGGACACCACTGGGTATAAAAATATGTAGTAGACTATAGGACAACACTTGGTATAAAAATATGTAGTAGACTATAGTACAAACACTAGGTATAAAAATATGTAGTAGACTATAGGACAAACACTGGGTATAAAAATATATAGTAGACTATAGGACAACACTGGGTATAAAAATATGTAGTAGACTATAGAACAACACTAGGTATAAAAATATGTAGTAGACTATAGGACAACACTGGGTATAAAAATATGTAGTAGACTATAGGACAACACTGGGTATAAAATATATAGTAGATTATAGGACAACACTAGGTATAAAAATATGTAGTAGACTATAGGACAACACTGGGTATAAAAATATGTAGTTGACTATAGGACAACACTAGGTATACAAATATGTAGTAGACTATAGGACAACACTGGGTATAAAAATATGTAGTAGACTATAGGACAAACAGTGGGTATAAAATATATAGTAGACTATATGACAACACTAGGTATAAAAATATGTAGTAGACTATAGGACAACACTGGGTATAAAAATATGTAGTAGACTATAGGACAACACTGGGTATAAAAATATGTAGTAGACTATAGGACAACACTGGGTATAAAAATATGTAGTAGACTATAGGACAAACAGTGGGTATAAAATATATAGTAGACTATAGGACAACACTGGGTATAAAAATATGTAGTAGACTATAGGACAACACTAGGTATACAAATATGTAGTAGACTATAGGACAAACAGTGGGTATAAAATATATAGTAGACTATAGGACAACACTGGGTATAAAAATATGTAGTAGACTATAGGACAAACACTGGGTATAAAAATATATAGTAGACTATAGGACAACACTTGGTATAAAAATATATAGTAGACTATAGGACAACACTGGGTATAAAAATATGTAGTAGACTATAGGACACCACTTGGTATAAAAATATGTAGTAGACTATAGGACAAACACTAGGTATAAAAATATGTAGTAGACTATAGGACAAACACTGGGTATAAAAATATATAGTAGACTATAGGACAACACTGGGTATAAAAATATATAGTAGACTATAGGACAACACTAGGTATAAAAATATATAGTAGACTATAGAACAACACTAGGTATAAAAATATGTAGTAGACTATAGGACAACACTGGGTATAAAAATATGTAGTAGACTATAGGACAACACTGGGTATAAAATATATAGTAGATTATAGGACAACACTAGGTATAAAAATATGTAGTAGACTATAGGACAACACTGGGTATAAAAATATGTAGTAGACTATAGGACAACACTAGGTATAAAAATATGTAGTAGACTATAGGACAACACTGGGTATAAAAATATGTAGTAGACTATAGGACAAACTTGGTATAAAAATATGTAGTAGACTATAGGACAACACTGGGTATAAAAATATGTAGTAGACTATAGGACAAACAGTGGGTATAAAATATATAGTAGACTATAGGACAAACACTGGGTATAAAAATATGTAGTAGACTATAGGACAACACTGGGTATAAAAATATGTAGTAGACTATAGGACAACACTAGGTATACAAATATGTAGTAGACTATAGGACAAACAGTGGGTATAAAATATATAGTAGACTATAGGACAACACTGGGTATAAAAATATGTAGTAGACTATAGGACAAACAGTGGGTATAAAATATATAGTAGAGTATAGGACAACACTGGGTATAAAAATATGTAGTAGACTATAGGACAAACACTGGGTATAAAAATATGTAGTAGACTATAGGACAACACTAGGTATAAAAATATATAGTAGACTATAGGACAACACTGGGTATAAAACACTGTCTTTACTGTCTGTAATACCACTTGCTGCCCGCGTGTCCAGCGTGTTTGTAGCGCGTTGGACTGCGGGTGACAAACTCTCTGTGAGTGGGGGTTCAATTCCGCGGGCTGACCGTACAGCCACAGGTTTCCCAGATTTACGGTGTTCGTGGCACCGAACCAAAGGGTTACCATGTCCATGGCACCGAGCTAAAAAGCTGAAAGCTCAAGTGCTTCTGGATCTGGAAAAAAATAGCACTTGTTAAAGCAGTGTAGAACAGGAGGACATGAGCCTGTAGCAATTAATGGCCAAATGGCTAGTGTAGTCTTCACGAAACTGTCCAGGTTATGATTTTTGTCTTTATGCTCGGACAGACACAAACACAATTTGATCTTACCGTGATTGAACATTGATCTCTCGAATCTGAGCCCACGCTCTATCCACTTGGTCAGACGCTCCACACACTGAATATAAATTTGAAAAATAATTCTTCAAAAACCTCAGCAGAACAGACCAGGTGCTTATATTTCACTTACCTTTACATAGATTAAGGAAGAGTCAAACAGTTATTTTGCCAGTGTTAACAGGTGGAACAGACACTGGAGAATGTTCTGGAAGACTGTCATCTCCTGCCTGATCTGAGTATCAGCATGTGACGATCCCCAGTTCACCTGAAAACTAAGCTTTTGTTCAAACCTAACATATTTGAAACTTATCACACAGTTTGAGGTCCACATTGGATTACGGCATGACAAGACATTGCAGCAGTTAAAGTTATATTTTAATCATCCAATATTGTATTTTGTAAAATTATCTTTTTTGTGTTTTAAGTTTTTTTTTTTTTTTATTTGGCAAAACTTGATCTGAAAATACAAATATGTTAACTTTGTCTAGAACTGATGTAGAAAGTGGGACAGAACTCATCCAACTCTTACAAATCGTGCGGTCAGTGAGTAGTTTGCTCCCTTGTTATATTGGTTACTAAACTGACGTCATTGCACTACGGGCAGACCCATAGGTGCTCAGTCTCCCCAACAGATATCGAAGAGTATGCATACTGATGGTTCCTGTGGCTCTCTGATTAAACACACCTCTCACTCTGCCTCTCAGGCATCCAGTTCGACTTGAACAACAGGTAACTCCAAACTGCTTAAATCGCTTGATAGATTTAATATCGATTTTAGTGTCCTCATCCAACAGAGAGTCACGAAGAGGCCAAAGAATATCCCCCTTATCCATCTTCAACTCCCCAACAATCGATGCTGAGGATGCAAGCCTGTCAGCTCTCTCATTACCGTAAACACCCGCGTGCCCAATACAGTATATCCACGTAAGGCGCTGGAGGTTAGAAACTTCTATAGACGACATCCACTCATACCGAAATCTGCACTGCTGGATCTTGTGAAGCATCGACTGAGAGTCAGATACAACAACTGCCCCCAGTAAATGGAGTCCCAGACATCCAATGGAGGGCAGCAGTAACGGCCTCAACCTCCATCCTCATACTAGAAGTAGTTGTCCTGTATGCCCCACTTCGCTCTGCAACAACCCTACCATGCGCATTAGCCAAGAAACCCCAGCCGGATTTCTCACCACGTTGAACCGACCCATCGGTATATACAACAACATCATCATCCCTTGCATTATCTTCTATCAGCTGCTTAACTGCGAGATCAGCCTTCATGTTGCCCCAATCTCTACATTCTCTTCCAAGAGTAATGATAACGTTGAGATAGTTCATCATGCTACCATCTGTTGAGATCCATTCTTCCCCTTTTGGTAGGGTCGCAACCGTAGTCACCTGGCCAGTTATTCTCTCAGCCTGGGCCATCCACGACATGCCACGCTTGATTCTCGTGCCCTTAACATCATTAGTGTTCTTGTATAGTGGATGTCTCTTATCCGAAGTAACCCGCATATATGCCTTGGTTTGGGTGATTGCATGACGGGAGTGTAGTGACAGAAGGCCATGCATATATCTCATCTTCACAATGGGGGTATCTCTAGTGCAGCCCAGAACTATACGCATACCTTCATTCTGAACCCGTTCGAGTCGTTCACATTGTGATCTTGATATCGTAAGAATTCCGAGTCCGTAATCTACCACTGACATTACCAGTCGATCGAACAAAATGGCAAGTAGTCTCTGCTCAAGGTGTGCGGCCACCATAACTTTGAGAGCCGCAAGACCACGATTGCACCGTTGTATCGTCTGTTCAATATGGTGTTTGAAAGATAGACTACGATCAAAGATTATTCCAAGATAGTGCAACCTGTCTCTGCGTTCGATGGTATGTTTATCAAAGATTACACAGGGTAGGTCAGCCTTGACGATGTGATTATTCAACGAGCACCACAACATACACGCTTTTTCAGGATTGACCTGAGAGCGAGACTCTCTACACCAACCCGAGATGGTACGCAATGTTTTCTGAATGTCGTGAACCATCTCTCGTTTATCTGACCCAGTCCTATATATTAAGATAGCATCTGCAAATGTCAATGTCCGACCCAATCCGGTTGGCTGAATTTTAGCTACATTTGCTGTGTAAATATTAAACAACACGGGTGATAGAGGAGAACCCTGGGGTAATCCCGGCATATACGTGCAGGATCCGATGTCCATGTTCCTAAACGTAGTGCAACGGTTCTCTCCATTAAAGAAGCAGCTATCCAGTTCACCAGCCAAGGATTAACTTCACATTTAATCAAAGAGCGCACCATTATTGAAAACTTCACCTATATCTAAACACTAATGTGTAATATTTCTACAAAGATATACTTCTGATGATCAGATTATCTTCTCTTGTTAAAATGTTTTATATACAGTTTTTACTATTGTTGTACCTATATGTGTGTATGTGCGCGTTGTTGTTTTACCCACTTGATATTATGTGTACGCTGTTAATGTACCTGCAGGTGTGTTTGTGTACGTTGTTGTTGTAGTTACATGTATGTATGTGTGTGCGTTGTTGTTGTACTGACATGAAACAATTATTGTTTATGTTCGTGTTTGTTAATAATACAAAAACTGAAATCTTAAAGTATGTTTACTGACACGAAAGAATTATTATATTATTCTTTTATTTATCGAAACAAAAAAAATAATTGCGAGTGTTTCTGCTTGTTTTATTGACATTAAGACACGAAGTGAATACAATATCTAAGAAGTGCATGACTTACTGACATATTTAATAACACAAAATCAAACGACATACCACAATAACAAATAAACTGCAAACATTCACCAACGGGTATCTGCGTTGTATAGAGGGATGGAGATGGCATGGAAGCGTTACACATGAGGAGATTCTGAAAATAGCGAGACAGATCCCAGTGAACGAAGAATTAAAGTATATATGCTGACACTGTATAGCACACCTTGAGAAAGCTAGAAAAGAATACAACAAGAAAGGTCATTTCTTAGATCCATAAAGGAAAGTGAAAGAGATGTACGACTTAGAAAAACATGGAGTAAAGATTTGCAGGAAGAGATTAACGATATACGGAACTGCTAGAAAGAGGTGCAAGCGATAACTAAAGATAGGAAGACTTTCCATGAGTTGGTACAGGGATTATGTTCCATTTGGTGTCAACAAATATGAGGGATAGAGACAAAGAGAGAGAGATAGAATGAGAGATGCAGAGAGAGAGAGATAGAGATAGAGAGAGTTCTATATAAACAATACATAAATATTTATTAACAACTAACATTTTTAAGAAAATTTTAAATAATTTTATAAATAACACAACATTAATGACCAAACAACAATTTGTCACATTAAAATGTCTAATTTAAAACTAAACTACTCTACACGGCGCAGTCAACCTGACATCATCCAAATATATTTATAACTTAACTCTCAACTTTCTATATTGATATTATGTATAACTGTCTACTTATATTCTTTGATCACATACAGACACAGCAGTAAGTGCTCTACACGTCTTACAGTGATTGGTTGGGCAGCAACAATCTCTTTCATCATTGCTCGAGCCGTATACATCCTCATAAATTTATTACAATTCTGCCCCGCATTTGACAGTTCCTTTTCGACAGTTCTTTTCTAGTGTGTGTATAACCTGCATCTTTACTGCCCAGAGTAAAGTGTCTGGCAAGTCTTTAAATAGTTGATGAATCGCTACATGACAGTTCTTGTAATAATTGTTGAATCACTACATGACAGTTCTTGCAATAGTTGATGTATCACTACATGACAGTTCTTGTAATAGTTGATGTATCGCTACATGACAGTTCTTGTAATAGTTGATGAATCACTACATGACAGTTCTTGTAATAGTTGATTTATCGCTGCATGACAGTTATTGTAATAGTTGATGTATCACTACATGACAGTTCTTGTAATAGTTGATGTATCACTACATGACAGTTCTTGTAATAGTTGATGTATCGCTACACGATAGTTCTTGTAATAGTTGATGTATCACTACATGACAGTTCTTGTAATAGTTGATGTATCACAACATGACAGTTCTTGTAATAGTTAATGTATCACTACATGACAGTTCTTGTAATAGTTGATGCATCACTACATGACAGTTCTTGTAATAGTTGATTTATCGCTACATGACAGTTCTTGTAATAGTTGATGTATCACTACATGACAGTTCTTGTAATAGTTGATGAATCACTACATGACAGTTCTTGTAATAATTGATGTATCACTACATGACAGTTCTTGTAATAGTTGATGAATCACTACATGACAGTTCTTGTAATAGTTGATGTATCACTACATGACAGTTCTTGTAATAGTTAATGTATCACTACATGGCAGTTCTTGTAATAGTTGATGTATCACTACATGACAGTTCTTGTAATAGTTGATGAATCACTACATGACAGTTCTTGTAATAGTTGATTTACCGCTACATGACAGCTACATTGAAGTTTCATCATATTATAGTTCTTGTATTGTTAATGACAACTCTTCTTTGTTTAAGTCAACATCAAGTGCCCTTTGCTACATATATGTGTAAACAGAGACATTCAGTTATGATTAAAAATGAGATTTAAGAGTGAACAAGAAACATGCTGTTGTCTACAGAATAAAAAGAGGGATAGAAATGTAAACCAACATTAATTGAGAACAGAGAACACAAGCACATTAAGATTATTGCTACATTAGAGGATGGTACATGTATATAAATATACAATGTGTGAGATAATTAATCTAGAGTTACAACTTGGTGTTAAATGTAAAAAAAACTTGTCATATCTGAGCTTTCATTTAAATTTAAAATCTTTTCTAGGTTCGATATTTAATTTTGATAGATTATTGCAACTATTTAAAACCCTGTTTAAACTTGTTGCATTTATCTAAGATTGGGGGATCGTGTACATAATTGGGTTAGCTACATAATTTAAGGGAATAATAACAACAGTTGTCCAAGCGTAGACATCATTACTGATCTCATGTTTCCCAAGAGACAAAAGGCCCATGATACCTATAGGAAACCAGATGAGAAAGGTAGACATTGCAACAAGAACCAACTGTTTGGCTACTAGTATATCTTGAACTCCTCTGGACGACGTGCTATTATCAATTCTATTTCCTCTCATGGCTGTGAAGATGGCTCTTTGACCATAAGCAATGAGAAAAAACATGAATAAATTGTGCACAATAAACACGCCAAATGAGTACTGCCATCCACTGAGTCGTTGAGTTGTCAAAGGTAAACCAAGACACATAGCGTTAGAAGAATATATTTCAAACTTGAACACAAGTGTAATCAGTGCAAAGAGAAAACTTATGATCCAAGATAAAAGAAGGGAGATTATTTTACTCTTGTAAGTAAACTGTATTTGACCAAATGGAAACTTCATTATCAGAAATCTGTCCAGAGTGATAAGAAAAATATGTTGATGTTTCACACGAGAGAGTAGCCAGGAAACCTGCAAGTCTGCAGACATTATCTTCTCTCTAGTTCTTATCATACAGAACATAAACGTCACGATAGTAATAATGTGCTCCAGCAATAATGCACAGATAGACTCCCATAATAAAGTCAGATATACCCAAGTTTGTCACAAACAGACCATATCCTGTTCTGAGAACTGTCCTGTACCAAATGACAAGATATACAAGAACAGTTGCATTTCCAAGAACAGCAAGAACTATGACCATCCATATAATTACACATTGAACATCAAGTCCTTTCAGATCTAAACATGACGAGATGGCGTCTTCAGTGACATGATAAGTGAGGGAAGAAATGTTGACACCTCTGATTAGTGGACAACATCTCTCAAAATCGTCAGTGTAGAGATGTTGACAAATAGTCAGACCATTATATAAATCTTCATAAATTTATCAATTGTCAGTCCACGCAAATCAAGGGACCTTAGATTTAGGTTGCTAGGAAACAAAAGATTAAGTAAAGTAGAGATGGACGTAAAGCTGAGATTAAGATGTTTAATCTCCGGCAAGCGTTGAAAGAAAGAATTATCTAAATATGACAAACATGTAGGAGAGAGATCCAGTATTTCAAGATATTGAAACTGCAAATCTTTTACATCAACAAGTTCTTTATTGTAAGACAAGTTGAGATGATGAATTTCTTAATGCTGGAAACTGACTTGCACTGTAATTGAAGATCTCTATCAGATTGTAACTAATGTCCATTGTTTGGATCAAGGGAGTTAAGAAAAGAAGTAGATATTGCAGATCGTTGATTTTACAGTCAGACATTTAATGCTTACTAAGTTTTCTAATCTTGATGAATTATCTAGAAACTCCAAGTCAGATAGATCTACTCCAGACAAGTCCATGCATCTAGTTCTGATGTCTATGAAATCTAAAGTTGCTAAAGGAACCGATTTGTTGTAGTTTAATACCGTGATCCCCCATGTTACACAGTGGAAACCTCCTGCACATATTATCTTACAATCTAGTTCATCGTCCTGATGTGGACATTCAGCGTGTCCATCACAAACTAGGTCAGGATGTACACATATTTTACTATTTCAACAAGCAAAGTTTCCGGTACACGAGACAATATTATCATTTTGTTCATCTTCTCCTGTAGGACAGTCTACTTTCCCGTCAAAGACGTAATGTATAGGGATACAGTAAGATTGGGGACATTTAAAGTATCCATCTGGACACTCAAAGTCTGAACAGTTCCTTAGATGAGATACGTCTCTACATCCCATGACATCACCGTACTCGTCTTTGATAAAAACACACCTGAGTCATATCTCACTGGTGTGCTGCAGGTGCTCAAAGTTTCAAGTTTACCTATTGTTTCATCAAATGGTCCCTCTGTTCCAGTACAATCTGTATGATTGTCATTAAGTTGGACGTAACTGACTAATTGCTCTAGATTACAAATAAATGCAATCGTTTCGTTCTTAGCGTATGCTATTTCTAAAACATCCGTATTTTCATCGCTGATCTCTCCAATAAAAAAATAAATCAAATAAACAATCAAATTCCCCATCCATGAAGTATTGTAACGATAAACATGTACCGTCATCGCAAATTATATCTTTACACTTGTATTGCACTTCTTGTTTAGTGTGATTACCATCACCCTTTGCCTACATACAAACACGTCCATCTCGTTTGTTACTGCAACAGTGTGCAACATCCATTTCGTTTGTTACTGCAACGGTGTTCAACATAATCACAGACCAGGGCGTAGGAAATATATCCGGGACGGTGTATGACCTAGAAAGAAAACTGCCTCGATGTCATAAAAGGGCAGAAAATAATCTGCTGTGTATTCCATCTTTCCCTTGAAATCAGCCGTTGAGGACAGTGCGAGTGTTGACTTTTGGTCTACGGTAGACCATAAAGTATCAAAGAACTAATCCACCAACCTTTGTCCTTTCATGAGGTCATGACCCTCATAAAGAGAACAATTGCAGTAGAGTGCAGGACAAACACTGGGTATTTTTTTTAAAACTGTCTTTGCTGTCCGTAATACTTCTTTTTAAAGCGGTGTTTGCCCGCGTGCCCAGCGTGTTCGTAACGCGTTGGACCACGGGTGACTAGTTCTCTGTAAGTGCGGGTTCAACTCCGCCGACTGGTAGAAAAGCTACAGGTTCCCCAGATTTACGGTGTTCGTGGCACCGAGCCGAAGGGTTACGATGTCCATGACACCGAGCCGAAGAGCTTTCAGCTCAAGTGCTTCTGAATCGACAAAAAAAAAGCGGTGTTAGACAGTGAGGAGACATGAACCTGTGGAATTTAAGTCTTCGCGAAACTGTTCACGATATATTTTTTTCTTTATGCCCTTGACAGAAAAAACTCTTTGGCCTTACCAGGGATTGAACCCGGGTCTCCGAATGGGAGCTTGCGCTGTAATCTCTTTGACCAGACGTTCCACACATTGGATACAATTTTGGAATAGACTTCATCAAAGACCTCAGCAGAAAGACCTGGTGATTATATCACATCTACATCTACATAGATTAGGAATAATTCAAACAGTGTCAAACATGGCCAATAACAGCATCTAATGAGCGGAGAATCATAACGACAGAGATGAGGTACTTTAGAATAGCTGCAAGTGTGACAGACAATAAGAGACAACATTAGAAATTAAGAAATCGGAAAAAGACTGGTGGGAATGTTGAATGAGAAGAAGAAGAAGGACTAATTCAAATAGCTTACTACTAGTGTTAAAAGGTGGAACACACGGAAGCATGTTCTACAAGACTGTCACCTCGCTGTGATCTAATAAGCAACATGTAGCCACCCTTAATTAACCGGAAGACTAAGATTTGGGCAAACCTAATAGATTTGAAATTGACCATACAGATTGGTGTCCACATTGAATTAACGCATGACCACACATCGCAAAAGTAAAAACTATATTGCATTCTTTGTTTATTAACGAACTTTTCATCAAGACGTCAACTTATCATCTAATCATTTAATGTTGTATTTATAAAATTGTCTTACTTTATATTTTGATTTTTTTTTAATTGATGAGAACTCGATCTGAAAATACAGGTTTTCTAACGTTATCTAGATCGCATATGATGCTCGTCCATCACGGGTGATGATGACCATAATTTTCACCCAAGGAATGTTTTTGCGTTATGTTTTTCTGTTTGTGGGTATATGACTAGCGAGCCTAATGCGGGCTTGAAGTGTTCATGTACAGTTTGGGCAATGTACACTTATGGGGATTTTTATTGCCTTTCTATTTTGACGTTTTGGTTCCATCTGTGCTGTTCTACCTGCCTCGCAGGCCGAAGAACCGAGTCGAAGAAGTGTGATCTGTCTTGAGCAACATTGTCTCAATTGTCGATATCTATAAAGCATTTCATAGAGTTCTTGAGTGTGTCTTTGAATCGCTTTTTCTGACCACCCTGTGAGCTTTTACCGCTATCCAGCTCACCATGCAAGAGTCGTTTGAGTATTCTGCAATCCGGCATTCGAGCCACATGTCCTGCCCATCGTGTCTAGCACTGCATCAAGATCGTATAGATGCTGGGGAGGGCAGCTCTTTTAGGATCACTGTGTCTTGGATCATATCCTGTCATTTGATGTTCGTTATGTTTCTGAGGTAGAACTAATATAGAAAATTGGACACAACTCATCCAACTCTTACAGATCGAGGGATCATTGAGTAGTTCGCTCCCTTGTTATATCTAAACACTTTTAGGAAATTTTTCAATAGCAATATACTTCTATATCAGCAATATACTTCTATATCAGCAATATACTTCTATATCAGCAATATACTTCTATATCAGCAATATACTTCTATATCAGCAATATACTTCTATATCAGCAATATACTTCTATATCAGCAATATACTTCTATATCAGCAATATACTTCTATATCAGCAATATACTTCTATATCAGCAATATACTTCTATATCAGCAATATACTTCTATATCAGCAATATACTTCTATATCAGCAATATACTTCTATATCAGCAATATACTTCTATATCGGCAATATACTTCTATATCGATAGAAAGCGAGCTAGAGTATGAAATACATGCAATTTGCATTTATTGTTTTAGGAGAATCGTCTTCTTTGTCTTAAAATAATCCAGCAGCAATTGTTACTTATTTTTTTGTTTATTTCGTTTTTGTTGTATCTTTATGTATGTGTACATTGTTGTTGTATCTTTATGTATGTGTACATTGTTGTTGTATCTTTATGTATGTGTACATTGTTGTTGTATCTTTATGTATGTGTACATTGTTGTTGTATCTTTATGTATGTATACATTGTTATTGTACCTGCATGCATGTGTACATTGTTGTTGTATCTTTTAATATGTGTACATTGTTATTGTATCTTTATGTATGTGTACATTGTTATTGTACCTTTACGTATGTGTACATTGTTGTATTTTTATGTATGTGTACATTGGTGTTGTATATTTATGTATGTGTACATTGTTGTATTTTTATGTATGTGTACATTGTTATTGTACCTGCAAGCATGTGTACATTGGTGTTGTATCTTTATGTATGTGTACATTGTTGTTGTATCTTTATGTATGTGTACATTGTTGTTGTATCTTTATGTATGTGTACATTGTTGTTGTATCTGTATGTATGTGTACATTGTTGTTGTATCTTTATGTATGTGTACATTGTTGTTGTACCTGCATGCATATGCAACGTTGTTGTTGTTGCATCTGCATCAGCGGCGGCTTGTGATTATATTTGTTGGTGCAGACAACAATTTTTTGAAAAATCATAGTTTTTGGTTTGGTTATAATTTTGTATTTACTCTATATGTATATTTCTGAAGTTAACCCCCCACCCATTTCCACCTTGCTAGAATGATCTCTCAAGCAAATGACTGCCCAAAAAGGTACTCACTGGTGCTCTGGCGCCCTCGTTAATCATTTCGTTGGCGCCCCAAGTTACACTGCTGGTTTAAACATTAATCAAGACTTTAAGTGGGGTAGAAGCATTTTTGAATGACATAATGTCTCATTATTTGTCAAATCACTCACGAGAAGATTATCTTCTCTCTATTTCAATCTTGTTTTCATTTGTAACCATTCTGCTGTCACTTATTCAATCCTTTACTTTTACACTGAACAAAGCACCGATTTCATCTTTGAACTCATCTTCAAACTTACTGATAAGTTAGAGAGGCTCAAAAATGAAGCGATGAGGCTTATACTTGGTTGCACACGTGACACTTCATGTGAGGCAATGCGCTATGTCCTTGGATTGCAACGATGGCCATTAGACACAAAGTCGCACAGGTAAAAGCTTATCTGAAAGTTTCTGCTGGTAAAAATCATCCTCTGCACAAATCCATAAATGAAAACATGGCCAGGCGATTGAAGAGAGGCCGATCCTGGATGGCCGAGGCAGAGAATGTTATTAAACAGGTCTGTACTCTAAATGAGCTGAGACATGGGGAAGAATGTATGCATATATCAGAGGATATGACTGCTTACACCATGGTTGTCAGTACACTAGGACGCCGCTGTAGAGAATGGGCCCGGGCGTCGTCAATTCGGAGATTCTTGCTCTCGTGGATCAGCACTCATCCAGGTGATATCATTATCTACACCGATGGCTCTGTCAGACGCGGAACCAGATCATCGTGGGCTTATTCAGAACAGCGAAACGATTGCACACTTCATGAGGACTGCGGCGCTTTCGAGACAACGACATCGAGCATGACTATGGAGATCACTGCTGCCTCCAGGGCTCTGTCATGGGTGGCTGAGCAACAGATTACCCATGCGATTATCATATCAGACTCGATGAATATGCTTCAATGATTGAAACTGGAAGTATACGTGTGGAATGGGTGGACATCATTCAGAGATCACATCTCAAGAAAATGACTTGGCTGTACACACCTGGACATGCTGGAGTGCAGGGTAACGAGCGTGCTGACTTTCTTGCAAACAATGCTCCGACTCAAGCGGGCAGAAGTATGAACAGAGCCGATATCATCAATGCTGTACGCTTTCAATTATGTGACATGGGCAAGTCTCAGAAACTGGAACGAGTTCGAGAATTAGGTGTTAAGTTTGCAGATGTCAGACAGTGTCGTATTCGTGGTAGAGAGAGAAGATATAGTAATCAACTTCTCATGGATACGGTGAGCAAATGGACTATGGGATGGTTGCTGCAGCGGAGGACAGAGTATAAATGGGAATGCCCAATGTGCCATGACGTCGATCGTATAACATATCTTCAAACAACTAACATGTTTGAGCCGATTCCTTGAACTATCTGCCACATCGTGATGTAAGCTTAAAGAAATGATGCTTGGAGTTTCCGTTTACTGAAGGAACAATGTGTTATTTAATATCGATTTTATTTATTCTTTAAATGTGATATTATAACTTGATCTGTGAAAGAAATGCTACATGTGTTCATTAATATCATCTCGTATTTCAATATAAATCTAAACATCAACATAGCTACACTTTTAATTCTAAATGGAGCGATCTGTATTATTTTCATTGAATACAAAGGCAAAGCTGTGTGTTTATTGTCAAATGGCAACGTTGTATCCATTAGTAAATAAAAGTAATTTATAACTACTAAAAATCACTTTCTCACGTTCCTAATTTGAAATCTATCAGTGGCGATGTATGTGATCTTCGTTTTATCAACCATCTTGAATTTCTTACTGTCGAATTTGGTCGCATATTTAGTAAATGTTTAACTCTTGAATCAATTATAATGTTTATCAATAACCCGTTCAGTTCGGTTTTACAACTGAAAGTAAAAGTAGCGTGTGTGAAGTTTTCAACAAATATTATCTTAGAAAGTTAGAATTGGAAATCATAAAACTGCAAGATGACATATGTTTGAAAACTTGTGAGTAGTCTATGAAACATAGGTGTAACTCCAACTTCACTTCTATTGATATGTCCATTATTGTTTTTATTGTATATATTGAGTTGTTTGTTCCACTGCGTTCAACAAAGCCACATTGTCCCCATGGTCTTATTTTGTTTCGTACCCTTCTCATAATAATGCTGAAAAGTAGTTTTGTTACGTGATTCATGAGGCTGATTGTGCGATGTTCTTCGCATTCTATCGTTCCTGCTTTCTTTGATAGTGCTATAAAAATGGATTGTAGTGAATCTTTTGGTACGTTATAAATAATAATTATGAACAAATAATTTATCAAACAAATCAATACCAGGGCCAGTGAGCTAGCACCGACCCAGACTTTATCTAAATCCTACCAGAGCGAGTGCACTCTGCCATGTACGCCGACGACCTGGCATTATGGGCGAGGGAAAAGTCAATGCCCACAGCAACAGATCGACAACAAGTCAAGTTAAATAACCTGGAAGTGTGGACAAAAAAGTGGAATGTGAGCACAAATGCGTCTAAAACCACTTACACTGTGTTCCTGCAGATAAAACCAGGTTCACAAAATTCAGCTTAAAGTCAATGACCAAGATCTCCCAGAAAACAAGACCCCAACGTACCTCGGACACTCGATCGGAAACTGACTTCGTGCGCACAAATTGAAAATGCTACGGCAAAAGTGAGACACAGGCTCACGATGATGCGTAAACTCGCAGGCTCCACATGGGGAGCAAACGCCCGAGTGCTAAAAACACTCTACTCAGGTAGAGTGCGACCGGTCTTGGAGTACGGCATTGCAGCGTGGAGCAATGCATCCAACAAGCAATTTGCCAAAGTGAGCAATAACCAGAATCGTGCCATGCGTATTATCACTGGAGCCATGAAGTCCACGCCTATCAAGGCGATGGAAACAATCACTGGCATCCAACCAATGACAGATCGAAGGGACAAAAAAGTCTTAGTTTTAGCAGAAAAACTTAAACGGCTGGATTCCCACCCTATGCACGAAAGAATGTATGAATTCGAAAGAAGCAGGATACAGAGATCTAGTTTCGCAGAAATCTCCAAAGCACTGACCGCAGAACATCCATTCCTTTCAAAATGTAAAGACAAACCAATCCGGGCAACTGATAAGTGCCCGCCGTGGAAAACCATAATGCCAGAACTAATGGGAAAAATCCCAGGCATACCTATTAAAGGAGCCCAAAAAAGTACATAGATTCCGTGTATCCTGAAAAAAGTGGACGCACGTGTACACTGACTGATCGGCCAATAACGCAATCAGCGATGGCGGAGGAGGAATAGTGCTTAAACTCCCAAAGAAAGAGACGGTCACGAAAGCGATTGTCACAGGTAAATACTCGAGTAATTATCGAGCAGAGGCAGAGGTAATAAAAGCTGCGGCCGAAATGATCCTAGAGAGAAGAGGCACCGCTCGCAACAGGGTCGTGATATTCACCGATGCTCTATCGGTCATCACGGCACTCAAAAGTGTAGACAAATCAGAGCAGAATGAGCTCAGAGCGACCCTCGATTAATTAACGCGCTCACTCAAACTCACCGTCATTCAGTGGATACCATCACACATTTAACGTAAGGGGAAACTATCCAAAGAAGGCAGGCGACTACCTCAGACTGATCTCGAGATCAGTTATGAGGAAGCCAAAGCAACCATCGACTCGCACTATAAAAACAAATTGACAAAAGACCATCCTCAGTACACCAACAGCGACGGATACTATGGCCTCTCTCGTAGTGAACAAGTTGCCATACTTCGCCTCCGTACCGGCCACAACAAGCTCCGTGCTAACATGTTCTACAAATTTAAGATTGGCACAACTAGCCTGTGCCCCTGCAAAAGGCGGACATGACGGCAGAACACGTTCTGCAAGACTGTCAACGGTTATCAAGTATAAGAAAAAAAATATGGCCCAAAAACACAGAGCTTCGCGAGAAGCTGTACGGAGGAACAGAGTCCCTTAAAACCATGGTAAAATTCATAATAAAAGTTGGTTCATCAGTCTAGGCCGGGAACGCAAGAGAGAGATATTTGTGTTTATTAAATGTTGTCTTGATATTTCTATCCATCTTTTTCTTGATCTCCCGTTGACTATAGTACCTGATCTCTTTTATTGTATGCTGTTATTGATGGTTGGTGATATTTCATTCTCATTAAATGTCCAAACCACTGCATTTGGTGTATTTCAATGTATTCGGTTCATAAAGTAATGCCCACTCTGTTTCTGGTACTCATTTCGTATCCTATCTTTCCTGGTAACATCCACTACCTTCCTCAAACATTTTATGACAACTGTGCCATCTATATATATGCAAGTTCTAGTATTATATTTCCATCATTTGTGTTACAGTATTTTGCTATTTTCTTTTGCCTTTTCAGATCTAAATGTATGAAATCACTTCATTTCACATTACTAATCCCAACAGAGGGTTAGACGGTCAATTACTTTTCTCATTTGTAGAATGTCAAGTGTGGGATTGAACCCACGACCCTATTGTGTCCGAGTCTAAAGTCGAACTCTTATACTTTACTCTAATCCGTCGCACTGTGTTACGTTGACTGAAATGAAACAATTGATTGATTTATCACTTTATTTATCAATACAAAGACAAACGTTGTAGGTGTTTCCTTTTTTTTTATGTTTACTTACAATAAGTAAAATGTTATTACAACATATAAGACATGTATGCCTTGTCTAATCGTATATATAAGTTCAAAATGTCTATGAACAAGACTAAAATATTTATTAACAACTAACAATTATAAGAAAGTATTGAATTATTCTGTAAATAGCACATCATTAATGATAAAGCAAATAGTTCACAATAAAATGTATGACAAAACTAAACAACGCTACGGCCTTACTCTGTCAGTCTTTGTACAAATATATATTATAACTTACTTTCATCTGCCTAGATTCTAGATTATTATATAGAAAAATAGATCACCTGGACTCGACGCGCTAGATTCAATTCCTTCTTGGTATTGTTTGTACTCAAGCTCTATTATATAGAAATATAAACCACTTGGACTCGACGCGCTACATTCAAATACATTGTGATAGTGTCTCTACTCAAGCTCTATTATAGACGTGCAGTTATTAAATGTATGTAGTAGTTATATATATAATACTTCTTTCTGTTCTGCTTTTTACTAAGCATTTCTAGTTTGCTCACAACTCTCCATTTCTAGTTTGTTCACAACTTTCTATTTCTAGTTTGCTCACAACTCTCCATTTCTAGTTTGTTCACAACTTTCTATTTCTAGTTTGTTCACAACTCTTCATTTGCGTCTACGACTTCTCACTTCTAACAGTATGTTCCTTTATTCCCTTATTCGTTTCATTATCCATGTTCTTAATATTCAACTGTAGTCATTTCTTTGCACACATCACCAGCAAGATCGTTGCTGTCTTCGCCCTGTACTTTCTACCTCTCCTTCCAATTGTCCACTGTTATCCTTTTCTCCCACACAGGTGCTTTGAATTCCTCCAGACCTTCCCTTATCTGACAGCGAGAGATGTGTTTTAAGTAAGGGTCTTAAGTTTGTTCCTCTTCGATCCACCATTTACCACTACTCAACTCTTCAACATATCAATCTTTTTCAAAGATGCTTACGACTGAAATTTCAATGTTTTAAAATCAGACTGACTCTGAACAATCTCACGATACGAGTATGTTTGCTAAATACTCAACTCGTAAACATGACTGGAACCCAAACCTGGTACCTCTAACGCTCTTGATTATTAATTTGTGCAAAAAAACATCTAATCATTAATTTGTGTAAAAAAACATCTAATCATTAATTTGTGTAAGAAACATCTAATACATAATTTGTGTAAGAAATATCTAATCATTACTTTGGACTTAAGGTGACTGTGTACCAACATATCCTTAAGACTACTATCCCATCTGTAAGCCACCAAAGGATAGTTGGGAAAGATTGAAAGTGTCTCAGGATGTGACTTAAGGATAGACAGATGACGGAATAAAACATTTTTCACCAGTGAACTATGGGGGTGGAAAGTTAAGATAAGTTTTACTCTGTCAGAGTTAGTAGTCCTATGCTGGCTGGTAAGGGCCTGCTGGTGACTGATTTTCTGAACTCGATATAGCAGATACAAGCACCTTCTCCGGGTATAGACGTCTGAGGAAGAAATCAGGCATCTCGCGAGCTCTAGCAAGACAATCATCGTCGTCGCTACAAAGGTGACGAAGGCGCAAGAGCTGCGAGAATGGCAAAGAATTACGACAAGCATGGGGATGGGAAAAAGTATAAAGGAAAAAACTATGTGCATCAGTAGGCGTGTAATATACTGATGTAGTGATAGAGGATTTGTATATGGTGATAGTAATGTCAAGAAAGACACATAGAAGGTGGGTGGAAAGATGGTTACACACACAGAATGTGGGTGGAAGGATGGTTACACACACATAAGTTGTGTGGAAGGATGGTTACACACACAGAAGTTGCATACAAGGATGGATACACACATAGAAGTTGTATAGAACGATGGTTACACACATAGAAGTTGTATAGAAGGATGGATACACACATAGAGAATGTATAGAACGATGGTTACACACATAGAAGTTGTATAGAAGGATGGATACACACATAGAGAATGTATAGAACGATGGTTACACACACGAAAGGATGGTTACACACATAGAATGATTTAAAGATGGATGTATTATTATATAAGATTCGACATATAATTTAGGTTACTGACTGTTGTATTATTCTATTGTCTATTCCCAGATGGACGATGTAGTAGACTGTTCACTCTTGCCGTTAAGCGTAGGAATGGAAGCTTTAATTTGCGTTCTAAGTCCAGATGAGTCGCCTTTGTTGTGTTATAACCGTGTTTATGTAGTGTGGTCTTGATATTGTCTATCCATATTTTTTTTGGTCTTCCCTTAGCTCTAGTACCCGATCTCTTTTTTTTGTATGCTGTTATTGGTGGTTGGTTGTATTTCATTCTCATTAAATGTCCAAACCACTGCATTTGTTGTCTTTCGATGTATTCATTGCATGAAATTATGCCCTCTCTGCTTCTGATGTCCTCATTTCGTAGTCTGTCTTTCCAGGTGACTCCCACTGCCTTCCTCAATCATTTCATTTCACACGTCGTGAGCTTTCTGTGGTGTGTTGCTGTCTGTTTGTGTATGTTAGCTTGGCTTGGTGTTCTGCTTATTTTCATGGTCTCAGTCTTTTGTTTGTTTATTTTCATGATGTACTTCCTAATGCTATTACCAATGAATGTATGTGTTGTTGTAGTTGATCTTTGTCTTCATAGATTATACTTTGGTCGTCTGCAAAAAGTAATTCGTTGATTTGATTATTTAATTGAGTCCTAGTGATCATTGTCTATGTCATTAAGGTCTTTTCCGCACTGTGTCTCTTTCACTATTCTGTCTATATATGTTGAAGAGAAGAGGTGAGAGCACACAACCATGTCTTACTCCTGATTTTGTTTCAAATGAGTCTGTCATTCCGTCTGTTGTTCTTACCACACTGTGGCTATTTGTATATATTGCTCTGATATTGTCTAGCAGTTGTTCCTTGGTCCCATAGTTTTCTAGTGTTTCCCATAGAATACTTCTATCTATTCTGTCAAATGTCTTTTCTTGATCGATGAATAATAAGTGTAGCTCTTTATTATATTCTATTGCTTTTTCACTCAGTTGTCTCAGAGTGAGACTCAGTTGTCTGAGAGTGAGATTCAGTTGTCTCGGAGTGAGACTCAGTTGTCTCGGAGTGAGACTCAGTTGAGTTGTCTCGGAGTGAGACTCAGTTGTCTCGGGGTGAGACTCAGTTGTCTCGGAGTGAGACTCAGTTGTCTCGGGTGAATAGAGTTGTGTATTATTCTACGTCCATAAAACAAAAATAGAAAGAAGAAAGCACAACTCACAGCTTCTACAAACTGTGTTAGATTTAGTGTGTCATTAATTTTACAACTCGGTTACTGTAAATTAGAAAATTAATCTAAAATATGTACAACCACATCTCTGTGGTTTCCAATGATCGTTTTGATTGTTTTTTCATTTACCATGATTCGCTGCTATACAGAAGTATTGGATCAATATAGCACTGGAACATTCGTTTTCGCAGTGTCATTGGTAGTGAATTCGTGCATAGTGTGTTTTTCATTTTCATAAAAGCTGCTTTCACTTGAGCTATTCTACTTCTAATCTCTGTTCTACACCTGCCATCTGATGTCAGGAGTGTTCCCAGGTACTTGAATCTATGGACTTGTTTCAGTGCTGTGTTATTTATGTTGATATTACATATTGGTGTTTCCTGTTTCTTGAAGACAACCATAACCTCTGTTTTCTTTATAATTCATGCTTAATACTTTCACTTTTCACTTTCTCTCACTAATATTTCTCACTAATAACTCTAGACATCACTATCACCATTAACCTATCCACTATCACAACATCAGTATATTATAAGCCTACTGATGCACATAGTTTTCTCCGTAATACCTATTCTCATCCCCAGGCTTGTCGTGATTCTTTACCATTCTTCCAACTCTTGCGCCTTCGTCGCCTGTGTAGCGAGGACGATTATTTTCTGGATAGAACTCGCGAGATGCTGGATTTCTTCCGCAATCACCTATACCAGGAGAAGGTGCTTGTCTCTGCTATGCATCGAGTTCAGAAAATTGCTCTCCAGGATGCCAATACCAACCAGCATAGGACTTCCAACTCTGACAGAGTGAAATTTATCTTAACTTTCCACCCTCATAGTTCACTGGTGATAAAAGGTTTATTTCGTCATCTGTCTAATCTAAAGTCGGATCCGGAGACACGTTTAGTCTTCCAAAACTATCCTTTGGTGGCTTACAGACGGGACAGAAGTCTGAAGGATATGTTGGTACACCATCATCATCGAGGTGCGTATCCTTTATAGGAGGATGCTCTCTTTGCAGCGCATCTGAAATTCACTCTGCCCCTAGCCAGTTCACCCACTTCGTCGATGGTCATATTCATGGTTTCTTTAATATCTTCTTTTTGGTCTGTCACTGCCTCTTCGTCCTAACTATTTAGACATTTCTCTGCAACTCTTCGTTGTGACGTATTAGGTAAGTTTTAGTAGTTATATGTGTGGTGTATGTAATTTCCTGTCACTATGTTTCATTGTTTCTTTTCCGTTCTATTTCTAGTTTTTATGTATGTTTTTTGTGTTACATGTATTTCGTTATTCGTTTTTATTCCAGATTTTCATTAGATACTTTTGTATTTGGTCGTCAATTTGTGTTTAATTTCAATTTGTCACTCCTGTTTGTTCGTTTGCTTGATAAAGGCCTTGTTGGTCGAAACGTTGCTGTATTTTGTCATTGTTTTTGTAATTTGTAAAACTACAGTACTTTGTAATTACGTGTTTTGCCAATCAAATAGTTTTACTGCAGTTCTTTATATATATACTCCTCTTCGTCCTAGGGCCGTCCCCTTCAATAGTGTTCTCTCCAGGCCATCGTGACGCTTGATGCGACCAAAGTATCTATTTTTTCTATATAGTATGTTGTTTATCAGCCAATTGTCATTCAGTTTTTTCATGACATCAGTGTTCTTTCTTTTTCTGTCCATGATATTCGTAGGATCTTTCTGTAGTTTTTAGTTTCTTAGGACTGAATTTTCGTAATTTTTTTGTATAATGGTCCATGATTCACAACCATAAGTAACCACTGAAAAAATGCTTGTTCTCAATATTTTTAACTTTAATATTTTGCTGGTGCTTTGTCACATTTCTTCATAGTGTTTAACTTCTTGATTGCTATTGTTAATCTTCTTGAGATCTCTTTGCAGCAGTCGTCGTTATTGCTAACTATTGAGCCTAGGTATTCATAGTATATGAAGTAATTGTGAATTATTCGTATCTATTCCAACCATTAAACCAGACAACCATTAAAATATGAGGTGAACTAGCTGAATGGTTCGAAATTCAAAAGGGGGTAAGACTGTAACAGTATTACTGTTCCTGGGGATAAGGGGGATACATTCCTGAATATATTTTAGTTGTAGATTCCCCTTTGTTGTGATGACAGTTGATGACAGCTCATCAGTTGTCACGAAGGTTACCTGAGTGGTGAACGAACTCAGGGTTTTGATATTTTGAGTGACCGGTCAGATTGTACATTGACTCTGGGACTGTACAACGAGCAGGACTGTTGAGGTAGTCGATTTATGATTGAGGCTGGGACTGGACAGTAGGACGGGCATAGAAAATAGATAAGGGACAAGACGGTCGTGATGGTTTTCTTTGATTAGACAACATCGTTATCTACTGTTTTGACATCTGTGTGATGTTATTTTTCTACTGTTTTGGCACCTGGGTGATGTTATATATTCTACAAGACTGAAAACGTCGTGAGTTACTGTCTTTTTGGTTAGACAACGTCGTTTCTACTCCTTCTTCTTCTTTGCGTTCGTTCTTTACGACCAATTTTAATCACTCTTTGTGATATGTTTGATCTTTGCCAAGAACTTGTATACGTTGCACATTGGTTTGGTAGGCCCCTAAACGCATAAGACTTCTACACGTTTAGGACACATGCATTCCATTTCAGCAAAACCTCCTTGGTCGCCTCTTACGACATGCGTGGTAGGTAACAGTGGTTCTATTCTTTACATCCCAAATTTGTGCCCCGGTAACAACTCGGGCGGTCGTTTCTACTGTTTTGGCATCTGGGTGAAGTTATATATTCTACAAGACTGAAATCGTCGTTAGTCACTGTCTTATGTCGACAGCGTTATTTTTGTACTGTTTAGGACACTGTGTGATTCTTAAGTTCTGCAAGACTGAAATTTGTTGTTGTGATGCTCTTCGTACTACAAAGGACAAAGGATGCGAAACAGGAGATTAATTTAAGATAATTTTATTAGCTGCTAAATTTGGCAATGTTCAATAAGTTGATTTATATGAAATTTAATTTATGTGTATTGTATTATTGTGCATTATGTTTATGAGTAAGGATTATGTGAAATTTCAATCAACAATAGATGCTTTATAATTGCTGTTCTTGAATCGTGACGTTGGTGTTAGTTCTTTTGTGTTGTTTATTTCTTAGAGTGTGTATTGATGAATGTGAGTGGAGTTACCATTAGGAGTGTTCGTTTGTTGAATCAGGTATTAGGAGTGTTCTTTGTACAGTTGTATAAGGTTCAGTAGACTGGTATATTGTATCACGTAACGTTTACTTGTACAAATGGTGTCCATGGCCAGTGATACGACCAATCTGGGTTGATTGAGTACTTCATGTTATTTGTTTTGAAATTTAGATTTCAGCAGATTTGTTTTCTAGGTCACGAGGGTAGTGTTCCGCTATTGGCCCCAGTGTTTTGTTTGTTTTAGGACTAAAGTGTTTAGTTTTCATTAGAGTGTGTACTGTAGGTTTGAAATAGGTAGGAAACGTATCTATTCAGGAAGTATTGTGTATGGAAGTGCAGATATTTAAAATTTACAAATATTACAACATTAGTACATGTTTTGCTTGTTTGCATTAATATATTGGTTTTGAGGGATAGGACAGAGTATAAAAACTAGAAATATGTATAAACTGTCTCGTACTAATATACATGAGACAGCATATGGGATTGAGTTCAGTCGATGTCATGTGTGCAGCAGTCTGGAGCATACACAATCCGAATGTTCGAACCCGCGTGTGGTCAGAGTGAGGAAAATTTACGAGGAAAAATGGATATACCATTCTGAATTCAACAGTGGACGTGTAGCGAGCGTACAGTCTAGTAAGACAGGTAAGAAATTTAAGGAAGGCAGGTCAGATGCATGGTCGAATTGGTCTAAAAAGGCTCTGAACGGAGCGTATAAATCTAGCAAAAGCCATACAGATGAGAGAGATTCATCAGGTCTTTCAGCATCAACTGGAAACGATGAGAGAAGGGAGGTTTTCAAAACTGCGGATTGTCTAGATACCAAGCTAAAGTGGTGGGGAAGTGTCAAAGATAATGAGGTAGACTTGGGCCTGGTTAAGAATTCTCATCAAAACTTCATAGAACCTATCAAAGAAGAGTATGAAAAGAGAGTGAATAATGCTATGGAAAACTTGGTTACCGGAAAACATAGTTTGAATACGAAAGTGGAAATGAGTGAGTTGAAAACAGAAATTGCGGAGCGAGAATGTCAGCGATCGATTAGATTAGAGTGAGTAAGATAAAGTTGAAATAGCTGACGAGGGTATAGATGAGTTAACAGATAATGTTCATGTTCGGGAAGGGACATGTTTTCTTAGGGGGTCAGATAAGGTTGAAATAGCTGACGAGGGTATAGATGAGTTAACAGATAATGTTCATGTTCGGGAAGGGACATGTTTTCTTAGGGGGTCAGATAAGGTTGAAATAGCTGACGAGGGTATAGATGAGTTAACAGATAATGTTCATGTTCGGGAAGGGACATGTTTTCTTAGGGGGTCAGATAAGGTTGAAATAGCTGACGAGGGTATAGATGAGTTAACAGATAATGTTCATGTTCGGGAAGGGACATGTTTTCTTAGGGGGTCAGATAAGGTTGAAATAGCTGACGAGGGTATAGATGAGTTAACAGATAATGTTCATGTTCGGGAAGGGACATGTTTTCTTAGGGGGTCAGATAAGGTTGAAATAGCTGACGAGGGTATAGATGAGTTAACAGATAATGTTCATGTTCGGGAAGGGACATGTTTTCTTAGGGGGTCAGATAAGGTTGAAATAGCTAACGAGGGTATAGATGAGTTAACAGATAATGTTCATGTTCGGGAAGGGACATGTTTTCTTAGGGGGTCAAATAAGGTTGAAATAGCTGACGAGGGTATAGATGAGTTAACAGATAATGTTCATGTTCGGGAAGGGACATGTTTTCTTAGGGGGTCAGATAAGGTTGAAATAGCTGACGAGGGTATAGATGAGTTAACAGATAATGTTCATGTTCGGGAAGGGACATGTTTTCTTAGGGGGTCAGATAAGGTTGAAATAGCTGACGAGGGTATAGATGAGTTAACAGATAATGTTCATGTTCGGGAAGGGACATGTTTTCTTAGGGGGTCAGATAAGGTTGAAATAGCTGACGAGGGTATAGATGAGTTAACAGATAATGTTCATGTTCGGGAAGGGACATGTTTTCTTAGGGGGTCAGATAAGGTTGAAATAGCTGACGAGGGTATAGATGAGGTGACAGATAGTGTTCATGTTCGGGAAAGGACATGTTTTCTTAGGGGGTCAGATAAGGTTGAAATAGCTGACGAGGGTATAGATGAGTTAACAGATAATGTTCATGTTCGGGAAGGGACATGTTTTCTTAGGGGGTCAGATAAGGTTGAAATAGCTGACGAGGGTATAGATGAGGTGACAGATAGTGTTCATGTTCGGGAAAGGAAATGTTTTTCTTGTGATATGTTGGAACATATGTCCTACCACTGTCGTGAATATTGTTGTTATGGGTGTAGGAAGCCGGCACATCTCGTCAGAAACTGTACATGGCGGCTGATATATATACAGGAGAGATGTTTTGGGGAGAGTAACGGAAGACACCTGAAGAAAGGTTCTACTTGTTACGTCTGCGGAGGCGTGGGGCATATAGCTAAAATGTGTCCCAGTAGAGATAGAAAATTTTAAGAACCAAAATACTGGCCAGTTAGAAGAGATAGATATAGACCTTATCATAACAACAAGAAATGTTTTAGGTGTAAGAAAATAGGACATATTGTTAGAAACTGTCCCAGGGAGAGATTTTTTGGAGGACGGGTCCCCATGGAAATGGCTAGAAATAAGATACGGGGAAGACCAGAGAAAATGGCTCTGAGGACACAAAGAAGTTATGCATTAGGTATTCATGCATCTACTAGAAGAGTGATGGCAGGAATGGTGGGTGAGGTGAAGCTGAAACGGCCAGCAGAGGGAAATAGAGGGTTGAAACGACATAACGAGGTACTAAGGACTGATAGTCAGATATGTAAGCAGGGTAGGGACAATAGAGTAACTAGGGAATTTAGAGATATAGTGGTAGGAGATGATGCAAATGAGGGTGACTCGAGAAGTATGGAGAATATACATCAAGCCAAGAAAGAATGTAAGGACATAGCGGTAGGAGAGGATGAAAGTGAGGGTGAATGTAGAGTTGGGGATGATAGACATGAAGCAAAAAGAGAAGTTAAAGATATAGCGGTAGGGGAGGATGTAAGTATGGATACAAGGCGAATTAAGGAAGATAGAGCTAAGAAAGAACTTCAAGATAGAGAGACAGAAAGAACATGGGCAGGATTGAAGCAGACGATACAAAATTTACAGAGAGAAGTTAAAGAAAAACAAGACGAACTAGAGAGGTTACAGGTAGACAAAGGCGAGCGAGATGAGTTAATAGAGAAACTACACGAGGTGATAAATGAGTTGACAAATATAGAATATGAAGAGATACAAGGAGCATGTAGTGTTGAAGTAAGCAAGAGACATCAGCGTTGAAAAGGCAGGTAAAGATGTTACTAAAGGAGAGAAAGGTGAGATGAATGGTCTAGTTAACCGCATTGATGTACTGAAAAGAGAATTAAGGAAGAAATAGATCAGAAAGTAAGATACTCTAAATTATCATCTTTTGCAGAGCGGAAGAGAGGAGGTTAGAAATGCGTGCTTGATAAATGATTTAGCTAACATAGATCTATTTAAGAAATATATAGATATTAAATATCCTCTAGGTAGTATTTTTCAGAGGAAAAAAAGGAGAGGGAGAGAAATAATAATACCGACATTTTAAGGTTATGTGCAAACGAATGGATTGGTTGGTATGGCTTGAAATGTAAGGTTGCATCACTGTGTAAAGACCTGTTTGCAGTGGAAACCGACAACTTTCAGGCTTAAGGGTGAATTGAGATGCTTTAACGAGGAAAATGTTGTTGTTTTTTTTTTAAAACGCTATAAATTACGATGTAAATTGTCTGCATACGGATATACTTTTTTACTCTAGGTAGAAACATCATCGGTTGATGGAAATAAGTCAACTGCTTCTTGACGTTTTTGCGCCTGTATGAAAACTTGTTGACATGAGATTAATCTTTTTTTTTTTCCTCCACATATGTGTGAATACCATGCTATATGTTGAGGGTGAGTGAAGTGCAGACTTGGAGTCTCTTGACCAGTGGACCAGTTTTAAATCACAGTGAAATTTTCAACCTGGTTTCACACTACCAATATGGTCTTCAGATTTGCACTTGTTTATGTAGATTATGTCTAGAGTGAATGGGTTTAACTTTATAATTCTATGATGACTGTCCATTTTTGAAGCAAATGCGTTCTATCAAAAAGAACAAGTATAAATGTGGTGAGGGACGGATGTTGTATTTTAGTGGATGAAAGGATTGTCTATCTTTGCCATATCTGAAGGATGAGTGATAATTTTGGGGTGTACAGGTGGATATTTTTTTATTCAGAAGATTTCGGGAAATCTTCTGAAAAGGAAAGACAGGGAGGAATGTAACAGTATTACTGTTCCTGGGGATAAGGGGGAGAAATTCCTGATTATATTTTAGTTGTTTATTCCCCTTTTGATTCTTGTGTTGTGATGACAGTTGATGACAGCTCATCAGTTATCGGAGGTTACCTGAGATGTGAAGAACTCGGTGTTTTTGATATTTTTGAGTGACCAGTCATATTGTACATTGAGTCTGGGACTGTACAACGAGCAGGACTGTTGAGGTAGTCGATTTATGATTGAGGCTGGGACTGGACAGTAGGACGGGCATAGAAAATGGATAAGGGACAAGACGGTCGTGAAGGTTTTCTTTGATTAGACGACGTCGTTATCTACTATATAGGCATCTGTATGATGTTAGTTTTCTACTGTTTTGGCATCTGTGTGATATTCTACAAGACTGAAAAACGTTGTGAGTCACTGTCTGTTGGTTAGACAACGTCATTTCTACTGTGTTTACATCTGTGTGATGTATTATATTCTACAAGCCTGAAAACATCGTGAGTTACTGTTTTTTAGGTTAGACAACGTCGTTTCTACTGTTTTGGCTTCTACGTGATGTTATATATTCTACAAGACTGAAATCGTCGTTTGTATTGTATTGTTATGCATTATGTTTATGAGTAAGGATTATGTGAAAATTCAATTTACAATAGATGCTTTATAATTACTGTTCTTGAATCGTGACGTTGGTGTTAGTTCTTTTGTGTTGATTATTTCTTAGAGTGTGTATTGATGTATGTGAGTGGAGTTGCCATTAGGAGTGTTCGTTTGTTGAATCAGGTATTAGGAGTGTTCTTTGTACAGTTGTATACGATTCAGTAGACTGGTACACTGTATCACGTAACTTTTACTGGTACACACAATAGTAAATCCACTGGCCCAGATGGTATTCCTCCAGAGGCCATAAATGCAAATGCTGACATCTGAACAGACATGCTACATGGCTTACTAGGAAAAATTTGGGAGAGGGAAGAAATACCAAAAGACTGGAGAGAAAGCTGATTAGTCAAATATCCAAAAAAGGGTGATTTACAAGAATGCTCGAAATATAAAGGAATACTGCTCTTGTCTGTACCAGATAAAATACTAAGCTGAATCATCCTGTAGAGACTTAAGAAAGCTATAGATGCAGTACTAAGAAATGAACGACAGGAATTAGGCAAAACAGATACTGCACGGATCAAATATCAACGCTGCGTATCACAGTGAAGCAGAGCATCGAGTGGAACTCATTCCTCGATTTCAACTTTGTCGATTATGAAAAGGCATTTGATAGCCTAGACCATAGGTTCCCAATGAGGGTGGTACCGCCAACTGGGGGGGGGCGGTGAGAAATTGTAGGGGGCACTGGGTTGAAAAGTAAATTTTGGGGGCGTTGAGGACCATCCGCCGCTCTCTTAAGCTAACAATTCAAAGTACCGCACGTTCGCTTTATAAAAGATGAAAACATTTGTCAAGAACTATTATTTTCAAAAACATTAGAAACGGACAAGAAAGAAAAAATATTTTGACGTACTGGAATACCATTTTTAAGAGAAAAAATGTCGCTTAATAATATCTTGTCTACTGCCGATGGTGCTCTGGCAATGGTTGGACGCTTCAACTGGTTGATTTCATATTTAAAATAAACTGTCCCAAATGTAGTCGCCGTGCAGGTGTCATTCACCGACAACGTTTGGTCACAAAACATCTTAGTAATTCCCTTCATCGCGCACTACAGTATGTAATTACATGAGTTAACATGACCAGAAGAAAATACTCTCGCTGACAAATTATTTAGAAAGCTTTGTGATGAAAACAACGAAAACTTCAATCGTTTACTATTGCACACAGAAGTTCGTTGGCTGTCAACAGGTACCTCACTAAAATGGCGTTAGAAACACGTTAAATCAATTACAAAGTTTTTTTTGGAAGACATAAATAATTCTTTGGATATATTTTATTGAAAGGTTATATCAATATTGCTCATCTTCCAGATGTGTACAACAAATCTAATAAAACACACTTACAATTGTTAGGAAATTATTCTAATTTGATCAAAGCAAAAGCAATTATTTCTGCGTTCATGTTAAAACTTGCGTTGTATTAACATTTGATAATATTATCAGTTTTCAAATCTTTCTTCAATGCAAACAACTGATGTCGATATTCTTGTTTATAGCCAGCATTTGGAAGCACGAAAGAAGGTTTTACAATAAGTTTTCAGAATTTGTCAATATGACCACTCCAGATTGGGTCATAGAACATTCTTCAATATTACACATCCCTTCCGGTTTTCAAAACGGCGACTGACTGTTGTGTTTAGTGACGGCGCCTATAAAATTAAGAAATTCTCTTCTGATTCTGTACCGTGGTTCGCATTTCACATGGAACGCACATATTATATAGTTAATACAGAGTTACTATATTGTTATGCTTTTTTTTCCCATTCGGGACGCGATGCAGATGGGTAGAATCTGCTCCCTTGCAACACGATATCGTAACAATCAACGACTAGGGAATGCTAACCCGAAATAAATGTTTGCAGAACCAAATGCACCAAATCGTAAGGTGCATAACATGGTGCAATTACCCATGAAAATGAGGAATGGGATAACGGATTCTATGGTAACTGCTCTGCCCCCAAGACTTAGCCACAATAAGAATATTGGACCAACCATTACGAGAGTGGCCAAAAAAACTGCTGGTGATCAGGCTGTCACTCGTGCTAAAGCAAAGAGTAGCAGGAAAATCTTGCGGATCAAACCCCACCAGACTCAGAAGAATCAATAGCAGTAGCCACTTCAACATTGCAGGATGTAATTAAAAAAATTAAAAAAAATATACCAGTTCTTGATTGCCCTTTATAAATGAAAAGGAAATCAATTTCACAGTCTTCAGCCTATCCAAGAATAGCAAAGAAGAGAAGGGGGATCGTGAACAAATTAGCAGGTACCAACAGGGGTGCGGGTTGTAGCATTCTGAAAAGGCTTTACACTGGGAGAGTTTGACCAGCACTTGAGTATGGCATATCAGTCTGGGTCATAATCTCCAAGATACACTTCATAAAGCTAAGTCGAGTGATCATTACTGAAACCATAAGTCTACCCACATAGAAGTACTGGAAACGGCCCTAGAACTTCAGCCAATGGAGGCCGACGGAACATGATGGTACTTCAACGATGAGAAAAATACAAGAGACTGATGAACCGTCCAATTCACCCCCAAATAAACGGCTACGGTAGCGACAGATTGAAAAGGACTAGCTTCATGGCAAAGTCCAAAGAGCTTGTCCACGCAGACCCAATATTGACACTGGCTCAACCAAGACACATACAACCAGCCAGCACCTCTCCTCCCTGGTCATACAGGCTCCCAGAGCTGGATGCCCTCAATGCAGCTGCAAAAATGGCACTAGAACATATGAAACAAATACATGGAAAATTGTCCTTTGGTCTGCTATCTCAGCAGTGAAATCTGAAAGGAACACATAACTAAGTGACCTCAGGTCAACCATAGCCCAGTTGGCCTATGATTCTGAGAGTATAGTAATCCAGTGGATACCCTCACACTCCAAGCTCAATGGGGATGAAGATGCTGACAGACTGGCTAAAGAGGGAGCAGAGATGCCTCAGGATGACAACCTGGTCAGCTAGGAAGAAACAAAAACCATCGCCAGAGGGCACTACACAACAAAGTGGGAAAAATAACACACAAAACACAACAAGCATGATGGATATTACGAACTACCAAGAAGAGACCACAATCATTATACTTCGCCTCCGGACGGGTCACAACAGAATGAGAACATAACTAGATTCAAGATAAGCAGAAATGACCTGTGTCTCTGTGGTTTGGCGAATATGACGACAGAGCACGTCCTACAGAGTTGCCCCCAGTATGAAGACATAAGAAGAAAGAGGTGGCACACTAACACCAGCGTTCAAGAAAATTGTATGACGTGGCTGATAGTGACCTTTATTACAGAATCAGAAATTCAAGTCTAGTGAGAACGCAGAAGAAGAAGAAAATGTACAAATAACAGAATTATTACTGGAGGAAGAGTTGATAGAATTGTCAACACATTAATAGTTCAAATTGAAAATTGAATAATGAATGGGGTCAAAGGTGCAAGGAAGCGGCGCACCAAGATTAGAGAGATGGCTCTAATCCCCTGCCCTCACCTCCACGTGGTGACCCTGGTATCAGATGATAGTTCAGGTCAGGCCAAGAGGGCAGGTGCTATGGGAGAGCTACTCTTCGGCAAGTAGAGATGCAAAGGTAGTCATGCTTGATCTGATCCGCCCGCAACACAGATGAGCGAAATCCCAGAGTGACTATTAATGTTCGGCTCTCCCGGTCGAAGGGAAAAGCTTGAACGACACATGTGGAACCTCGCGGAGCGGAACTGGTAGCCCACGCATTCTCTCTCTCTTGCTGCATGCTTCTTGAGCCGATGAGAATGCCGGGCGATGAGTTGGACCGCGCGTTGGTCCACATGGGTCAAAAGTTGGAATCAAAATCATTGAAGGGAGGTTCCGATGAGAATGCCGGGTGATGAGTTGAGTTTCACGTGGGCAACATGGGGTAAACTCGGTTTTGCCCACTCGAAATCGGACAGCCCAGTAGGAATTGACGGAAATGGTGAGGTAAGCACCAGGACAGAGCGAGCGCGTATACGGACGTGCAAGAATGTCGCCACATGTGGCGAAAAATGTGAGCATGGGAAAAGACGATGGTGACAGGGCATCAGGGCAGGGTTAGCACACACGCTGGCAAAGTCGTAGTGGGCCTCATCGATGGGCAGACCGGCACGGCTAGAGGGTGTGCGTCCCACCCACACTAGTAGAACAACTGTAAATCCCAGCGGAGGCAAAACCAGGGCAAGCGCGGCAGCGGCATGCGCTGCAGCGGCAAGCGAGGCAGCAGCAAGCGCGGCTGCAGAAAGCGCATCAGCGGTAGGCAGGGTGTGCGTCCCATCCAAATGTACAGAACAAATGGAAAGCCCAGCAGAGGCAAAGCCAGTGCGCGTTTCCACTCGCAGGGAACTACTGCTGCCTTGTAGTCGATTGGGGACAATCAAAGACTAAGCGGAGCAAACCGTACACAAACCTGAACGGGCGACAAACCAAGGTGTTCATTAAAACGACCGGATTTGTTGGGTAGATGGTGCTCAAAAGCCCTGGAGGTCAGGCCGTCTAAGGGTCGCTGTCCTGAAAGAAAATAGCAACCCACTGCCTTGTGAGTTTTGGCTGGGGACAGTCAAAGTCTCGCGGAAAAAGCGAATTCGCACTAAATAGCTGGCTGAAATCAAACACCCCATGAAGGATAAGCAACTGTGCTCAAATAGGTGCTGAAGGTTGGTGCACGTACATTACGTTCTGATGTTTGGCAGTTTATATATCACAAAGAGAATGATAAAAACAAGCCTAGAACGATCGAAGAAGAAGAACAAGAAGAATAATGAATAATGGATATCAAGAATTGTGGCTGCAAAGTTAAATTCCATTATTATATCTACTCTTATGGACTGCAGAAAGAAGTTGTTTATTGTATTCCCACCACCATATTTAGCTGAAAGAGGATTTATTATGGTCACCAGACTATTCACAAAGAAACGAAACAAATTGTCAATAGAGAAATGCTGCGATTTAAAATTATTGGTTACAAAAATGTTACCAAACATCGAACAATTAGTTTCATCACATCTAGCTCAGCTCTAATTAACACATTATAACCAAAATTTTGTCAATGATACTGTGAGGAATACAGTAATATTGGTATTATCTTCTAATAAAATAACTTTAAAATGTGTCCTTTTTTCACTTTATAGTATATACAATATAGTTTACCCAAGAGGGGCGTTGGCGAATTATTTACTGAAAAAGAGGGCGCTCGTTCAAAAAAGGTTGGGAACCTATGGCCTAGACCGAGAAACACCCTGGAAACTGCTACGGCATTATGGCGTCCCCAAGAAGCTAACCAACTTAATAAAGAAAATGTATGAGGAGACAATGGGTAGAGTACTGCATGAAGGAAAACTGACCGAGGCCTTTGAAATAAAGACAGGTGTGAAACAGGGTTTGCTTTTATTACCCTTCCTCTTCCTTCTGGTTATTGACTTAATAATGAGATCAACAAAAACCAGGGGGAGAAATGGAATACAGTGGACCATGATGAGTCAATTGGAAGATTTAGATTTTGCAGACGATCTTGCACTCCTCTCTCACAGCCATCAACAGATGCAAGAGAAAACAACTAAACTGGAAACAACATCACAACAACTGGGTTTGACTAATCATGGGGACAAACAAAGATCATGAGACTAAATGCTAATTCCAGTGACTCGATCATACTGAGAGATCACCATTAAAGGAGGTGGACTCATTTACATATCTGAGAAGTGTTATCAACATTCAAGGTTGCTCAGATGAAGATGTTAGGGCTAGAATACAAAAGGCAACATCAGCCATTGCCATTCTGAAGAACATATGGAGTTCAAGAATGATCAGGAATAAAACTAAGATAATGTCAAGGATGTCCTTCTATATGGAGCATGAACATGGAGAACAACTAAAGGGAACGACAAATAGTTGCAGACATTCATCAACAGATGCCTGCGCAGGATACTCCATCTGCGATGGTACGACAAGACTACAAACAGGGAAATCTGGAATAAAATAGAACAGCGACAAGTGGAGCAAGAGATAAGGAGCTAAAGGTGGCGATGGATTGGACACACACTGAGGAAACCCCCTAACAGCATCACAAGACAGGATCTCTGATGGAATCACCTATGGTAATAAGGTAGGGGAACGTCCGAGTGGTTACCGGGGCCCAAATTTGGGGTGTAAAGAATAGAACCACTGTTACCTGCCATGCATGTCGTAAGAGGCGACTAATGAGGTTTGGCTGAAATCGGATGCACATGTCCTAAGCGTGTAGAAGTGTATGCGTTTAGGGGCCTACCAAACCAATGTGCAACGTATACACGTTCTTGGCAAAGATCAAACATATCACAAAGAGTGATTAAAATTGGTCGTAAAGAACGAACGCAAATAAGAAGAGGAAGGTAGGGGAAGACATAGGAACACCTGGAGACGAGAGTAGGAGACGGAATGCAAAAGAATCGGGAGAGAGTGGAGAGATCTGGAAAGGATGCATTGGATAACCGGGCTTGGAAGGACTTTATTGCGGATCTATGCTTCCATAGGGGCGAATGTTGAAAGAGACGAGACTACAAGTACAAACTATAGTTAACATTGAATAACTACTCACTATAGACTACAAGTGCAAACTTTAGTTAATATTGAATAACTACTCACTGCAGACTACAAGTACAAACTATAGTTAACATTGAATAACTTGTCACTAGAGACTACAGGTTACAAACTTTAGTTAACATTGAATAACTAGTCGCTAGAGACTACACGAACAAACTTTAGTTAACATTGAATAACTAGTCACTAGAGACTACAAGTACAAACTTTAGTTAACATGGAATAACTCGTCACTAGAGACTACAAGTACAAACTATAGTTAACATTGAATAACTTGTCACTATAGACTACAGGTTACAAACTTTAGTTAACATTGAATAACTAGTCACTATAGACTGCAAGTATAAACTTTAGTTAGCATTGAATAACTAGTCACTAGATTCTGCAAGTACAAACTTTCTTTAACATTGAATAACTAGTCACTAAAGACTGCAAGTACAAACTCTAGTTAACATTGACTAACTAGTCACTATACTGCAAGTACACACTTTAATTAACATTGAATAACTAGTCAAAAGAGACTGCAATTACACACTTTTGTTAACATTGAATAACTAGTCACTAGAGACTACAAGTTACAAACTTTAATTAACATTGAATAACTATTCATTAGAGACTGCACATTTCCGAATGTATTAATCGGGGTCAAAGGTGCAAGTTTACGGACAACATCGCGCTAGGATTAGTGAGCTGGTACTATTCAAGATCCTACCCCACTTCCACGTGGTGATCGTGGAAACAGCCAGTGGAGCCTGTATGGCTAAGCGGGTAGAGATTGAGGGAGAGCTATAGGTAGTGGTAGTAGTGCAAGCACGGGAAATTAATTCAGTTCGAAAATCCCTAAACAAAATGCACGCATCTTCTGGCCGATGTCCGATGAAATGTGGCTCAAATAGTTTTCTGAAACGTAAGAAATGGTAGCGTACTAGTTGTCTGTGAACGAAACCCAACTCCCCCGGAGTAAATGGCCGCAAATAAATTGCCAGCTATGGAGCAAGACTCAATGAGAACGATGCGTAACAAATCAACGGTCTCGGCAAGTGTCTCTGAAAACACTGTAACGTATTGTAATGACACATGGGAAGATTGTGATAAACTCCGTACAAGAGGCCAAGCGCAGACAAATCTAAAGTTGGCCGAGCGCAAATCCTAAAGTTGCGTTTTAGCGTCTAACGAAACTGCCTTCCCTGAAACAACCGAGCACGGTACTGTTGTTCTTACAACTAACATCCCCGAAAAAACCAAGACTGGGGATGTTTGACAAGCACAAAATCTAAGTTCCGCTAATAGTGCATAATGAAACGACCCTCTACATTATTTGTTCGTTGCCCAAGTCCAGTGTTTGACAGGGCCGGGGAAAAATGCAGAACAGTAACTGAAAATTGACAACACATCGACACGCGCCTCGAAAAGGCGGAGAACGTTCCTACTCCGGAATAAACTCAAAGTGGTCAGAAAGGTAATGCCGACAATGTAAAGATTTGACAGGCTGTCCAAATCCAAACATTGGCGAAGGCCGACACTTTTCACGATGTGTTAAACGAATAAGATGCCGTCCCAGGACATGCTTTTGTGCTCCAAAAAGACTGAGAAATGTTTCTAATCCGGAACGACCGCACATAGTCAGAAAGGGCGCACATTGTAGACACACTCTTTGGAGTAGATCTCAAAGTCTAAATATACGGCGAAAGATGAAAAAGTTCAATGGATACACATAGCAGCCGACAAGTAACCGTTCCAATGACCAGTCCTTGAAGGATTGTGAATGTTCCTATACCGGAACTACCTCACCCAGTCAAAGTAGAAAGTGCTCTTTGGCGTAGATCCAAGTCAAAATATACGGCATTAAAATATCATTAAAGAGTGTCTATCATACGATGCAGGAGGAACGCCGTATTCAGACATAAAGGTTGCAGTACAAAAGGCTCTATGGCGTACACCCAAGCCAAAATATACGACGCAGCCGATCGTTAGAGAGAACTTGTACAATTACCAGTTCTAGAGAAAGCTACCCTAATAAATAAAATGCTGGCACTAAATCGGATGGGCTGGACTAGTCACCATAGGCGCATATCGTGGCACAACGTATAATCGATCTTAGGCTCAGATCACATACAAACTACAAAGAGTGATTTAATAAGTGGTCGAATGGAGTGTTAGCGGAAGAAGAAGACAAAGAATGTATTAAACAATATGTTATATTTTGAACATATTTTTTTTTTATTTGTTCCCGTATGTGGCCTAGGGGTTAGTGACTCTGTCTATTAACCCCGACGTTCTGAGTTCGAATCACGCTGCGGACAGTTTGCTTGCAAATTGTTTCCGTTGATTTTAACAAAGGACGATGGCGCCACCCGTTCAGAAAGCAATGGCAAACTACTGAACGTATAAGTGGTGCCTAGAAAATCAACGACTTGTTTACTGTGGTTGATGGCTACGTCCTTTGGGATATGCCACGATTTTTCATGTCAGTCGAGTAATTTCCCTTTAAAAGGTTGCTCCAATAACAAGATGGATGTACTGTTTTTATTTTACCCGCCAACAGTTGCTGCAAGCAGGAATTTGATTTTTTTTATATAAGAAACAACACATACATCTTAACCAGGCGAGCATTAGCTATTTTGTTTTACATCATATTTTAGGTTTCTCTAACAACATGTCAACTTCACGAGTACATTATGGTTATATATGTGATACTTTCTCTGTACAAAATCTGAACGTTAACATCAGCACTTGGTACTTTAATACATCTACTAATCTTATTTACATGAGATCACTGTATCATCCACGCCAAATGTTTTGCAATGAGGGAAGGAACATACTACACTTACCTCTACAGAAGAATCTTAAACGTAAAAAAAACATTTATTCAACGTTTATTTTCGGAAATGTCTGGAGCCAGGAAGAACATGACCAAATTTGCTGTTATATTTCTCGATGGCTACGATTTGTCTTATGAGGAAAGTAGAAACATACCACATATTGTACAACAACATCAAACAGATATCAAGATATTTATTGTTGTGATCGGTGTTAAACATAATAAAGAAATAATTGATCTAAAAGATACACTTCTTCTACCACAGCAAAATGATATTGAAGACTATAGACGTACTCTGACTATGGCTATTTGTAATCAGTGTAGGCAAGGATGATTTCCCTTTAAACATAGTTACAGTTCAGATTATCTCTCTTGTTATAAGATATTCGATTCTGACGCTAAAAGAAAATGGTCTCAAGTTATGTACACATGCAAAGAGTATGGCAGTTTTTTGGCTGTTATAGAAACTCAAGAAGAGCTTGACTTTGTGCAGGCAAAGTGGAACAAACAATTAAAGTCGTTTGCAACTCCAGGCGATGACCCATATTATATTTTCAGTTTGTCAACTCATGTTTTCTTTGGTCTTCGTCGAGATCTAACGAGCTTTGCAAAACGGTTTCAATTGACGTATGAAAAGAAAACTCTACAACGTCCACTGGTGGTTAATAAATAGATGTCCGGCAAACCTTCTGGTGGTCGTCAAAATGCTTGTGGGGTGTGGAAGTTTATCTGGAACGATCATAAGAAGGAACCTTATTCCAGTGGAGTAGGTAACATTACTGACGGATGGGTCGACATTGAATGCGATAGTCTAGTAAGTAATTTACACCTGTGTGAGACAGTTCTTCCTCGTAGACTTGATGGTGAGAACATGTTGAGAATAAATCCAGCTTCAAAAAAAAAGTCTCACTAACGCTTTAAAAAAAGGATATTTTATGAAAATAGGTGATAATATTGTATCTGTCTCGACTCAAGTTGGGAACACACATTTTATCACACTTGTTAATGGGTTGGAAAGAGAAGTATTTCACCTTTTTGATTGTGGAGACGATGCAGGTAATACCCAATATATTTCTTATTCCCAGGTCTGTGATTATATCGATCACTGCAGCAACAAACGTGATGAAAGTTTGTGTATGTTAGCACAACGTGATGGAGAGTGTAATAAAGAAGAAGACAGGTATCCACTTTGGTGTGTATGTAGATATTGCTGTGATGAGACTTGTTTACCTTTGATGTGGATCAATGATGTTGAAGTTGATTGTTCGATTTGCCGTGGCAGTACTAGCAACACAAGCAACGATGAAAACCATGAGCGTAACCGAGATTTAAGAAACAAAGACAGTTGTGCATTCATGTGTAATGTAACAGATTCTGTCAGCTTCTCCAAACTTAATGATAGTCATATAGATTGTACTGGACCAGAGGTACCTATTGATGAGACAATAGGAAAACGGGAATATGTGAACACTTGCAGAAACAGCTTGGGACAACGTATCTGGGATCCCAGGTGTGTGTTTATCAAAGACATGTACAGCGGTATCATGGGATGTAGAGACGTATCTCATCTAAGAAACTGTTTAGACTTTGAGTGTCCCGAGGATACTTTAAATGTCCCCAATCTTACTGTATCCCTATACATTACGTCCTTGACGGGAAAGTAGACTGTCCTACAGGAGAAGATGAACAGAATGATAATATTGTCTCGTGTACCGGAAACTTTGCTTGTTGGAATAGTAAAATATGTGTACATCCTGACCTAGTTTGTGACGGACATGCTGAATGTCCACATCAGGACGATGAACTAGATTGTAAGATAATATGTGCAGGAGGTTTCCACTGTGTAACATGGGGGATCACGGTATTAGACTACAACAAATCTGTTCCTTTAGCAACTTTAGATTTCATAGACAGCAGAACTAGATACATGGACTTGTCTGGAGTAGATCTATCTGTCTTAGAATTTTTGGATACTTAGAAAATATTAGAGAGAGAACATAATAGAAGTTAAATGGTCTCTTTGTAAAATTATCAATCTCAGTTATTTGCTTACTATCTTATCTCGTACAGTTCAAACATTGGGCATTAGTTACAATCTGATAGAGATCTTCAATTACAGTGCAAGTCAGTTTCCAGTATTAACTGATTCAGTACCAGGTTTTTTTCACCTCTGGACGGAATTATTTTTAGCTTCAAAATATTGCACACATACTTTAGTTAAATTAAAATATTGTTTCTAAATATGATTTAAAGTTGAACTTATTATATATCAAATTAAAGATAAATGATTGTACTTTCATAAAATATTTATTGTATGCGAAAATATAATGTTGTGTTGACTGTGCATGACAAATATTAGCATGTAATAAAAAATTAATTGAAATTGTGAGAAAAAAATCCAACTTACCAAGGGCCTTGAGGAACAATATGGTGAATAAGTCAGTGTAACTGCTCTCTTTATATAAGTAATCCATTTATGAATACACACAAATTAAGAAAATATTGACGGAATATATGGTTTACTAACTGTTCGCAAATTAGCAACACGACCACCTGGAACCTGACTGGGGCAACGCCCTCTCGCAGCTGGTTGGGAAACACTACTAGTATTATTTAAATTATTAATAATCGACGTATTTAAATCACAAACTTCTGTGTCATCAGAATCAGAAGCTTCACTATCTTCACTATCAGTATCTACATCTTCATGCAACCAATCTCGCGCTTCTGCAGCTGTAAAACGTGCAGAACGAGCTGATAACAAACCATTTCTAGACTCTGAATTGTTAGACATTATTTTTTAATCACAGGGTAACTTGAAAAAGAAAATTAAACTTGGTTTCACTTCTGATTCTAGTCAAAACCACGATGTTGTGATTTGGTTATCGTTAGTACTTCCTTTCTACTTAGTTTCCGGTTGATATAAAACTACAATCGGAGTGAAAATTAATAAAAACTCAACGTAATAGTAGCCGTCTTTTAAACGACGCTTGGGCCACGCAGATAAGAAATATGTGCACTACAGTGTTCCACGGGACTGAATCAGTTAAGAAATATTCGTCATCTCAACTTGTCTTACAATAAAGAACTTGTTGATATAGAAGATTTGGAGTTGATATATCTTGAAATACTGGATCTCTCTCATACAGGTCTGTCACATTTAGCTAATTATTTCTTTCAACGCTTGCCGGAGATTAAACATCTAAATCTCAGCTTTACTTCCATCTGTTTTATTTAATCATTGGTTTCCTAGCAACCTAAATCTAAGGTCACTTGATTTACGTGCACTGACCATTGATAACTTTTATGAAAATTTATTTAATGGTCTGACAATTGGTCAACATCTGTACACTGACTATTTCGAGACATGCTGTCCACTGATCAGAGGTGTCAACATTTCTTCCCTCACTTGTCACGCCCCTGAAGACGCCATCTCGTCATGTTTAGATCTGATAGGACTTGATGTTCAACGTGTACTTCTCTGGATGGTCGCAATTCTTGCTATTCTAGGAAATGTAACTGTTTTTGCATATCGTGTCATTTGGGACAGGACAGTTCTCAGAACAGGATATGGTCTGTTTGTGACAAACTTGGGTATATCTGACTTTATTATGGGAGTCTCTCTGTTCATTATTGCTGGAGCAGATTATTACTATCGTGATGTTTATGTTCTGTATGACAAGAACTGGAGAGAAGGTAATGTCTGTAGACTTGCAGGTTTCCTGGCTACTCTCTCGTGTGAAACGTCAACATATTTGATTTTTCTGATCACTCTGGACAGATTTCTGGTAATGAAGTTTCCATTTGGTCAAATACAGTTTACTTACAAGAGTAAAATAATCTCCCCCCTTTTATCTTGGATCATAAGTTTTGTCTTTGCATTGATTACACTTGTGTTCAAGTTTGAAATATATTCTTCTAACGCTATGTGTCTTGGCTTACCTTTGACAACTCAACGACTCAGTGGATGGCAGTATTCATTTGGTGTGTTTATTGTACACAATTTCGTCATGTTTGTTATCATCGCTTATGGTCAAAGAGCTATTTTGACAGCCATTAGAAGTAATAGAATTGATAGGAGCACACATTCTAGAAAAGTTGAAAATATACTAGTAGACAAACAGTTATTTCTAGTAGCTCTGTCAAACATTCCCTGCTGGTTTCCTATAGGAGTCATGGGATTTCTTTCTCTTGGTGAATATGAGATAGGCAATGATGTCATTTCTTGGACAACTGTTACAATCCTTCCTTTAAATGCTGCAGCAAATCCAGTTCTGTACACAATCCCAGACCTCATGGATAAATGGGATAAGTTTAAACACGGCGACGAGCGGTCACAATCATCTAGACATTAAAGTGTACAAGTCAACCAGACATAATCTATATATGAGAAAGTAATGAGTACAATTTAAAGTTCATGAATGAAGAAATGTTATGATAACAGTTTAACTAGAATAAATAGCAGGTCAAGATTAAACACTGGGAAATAATAGGCACCAATGAAAGAATGGAAGATGTTGACCACATATTCAAGAAAAGAAACAACAGACTGCATACGTCAGTAAGTAAACATCTCTGGAATCATATTAAGCAAAACCCTATGCAATAAAGTTAATATGTAAATATTTTATTACTATTTTACATTTGCTGTAAACATTTAATTTGAGTTTTACATATCTTTAAATATTTTACTGGTATTCTATATTTTCTGTAAATATATTATAAGTGTTCTACATTTTCTGTAGGTATTTAATTAGAGTTTTACATTTTCTGAAAGAAAACTGGAGAGCTTTCTCAATAGGACAACTGGACAATTTGTTCGGGTAAACCCGCCTTTTATATGCTCCCCAAAATTCATAAACTCCACAGTCCCGGTAGGCCTATCGTTTCTGCTTGCTCTTGCCCTACGGAACACATCTCCGAATTCCTTGATAGTATCTTTAATCCCATAGTCACTACACTCCCGTCAATTTTGAAAGATACAAACCATGATTAGTCTGTATTTTCTTCCGTTGAGTTGCTACCGAGAGAACCTACCGTCTCTTCCTCCTTGAAGTGTGCTCAGTGTACACTTCTATACCTCATCCTGACGGCCTTAAAGCTATCCAGTTCTTTCCCAATAGGAGAACTAATCCACTTGTGTCAACTTCTGCTCTCCTTTGTCTTGCGGAACTAGTTCTTACTCTTAACTCTTTTAAGTTTAATGACCAATTCTTTGAGCAGATCAGTGGGGTTGCCATGGGTACTAAAATGGGAACTAATTATGCTTGTCTATTCATGGGTTATCTTGAACACCTAGTATGGACTACATATGATGGCCCCTTTCCGTCTGTCTATCACAGATACATTGATGACTGTATTGGCATTACTGATAGGGCTGAAGCTGATTTGTCACGCTTCATTAATTTCTTTAATGTTTTCAACCCTTCTATTAGTTTTACTTCTCACATCTCTACTACTTGTGTCAACTTTCTTGACATTACTATCTCCATACGCCTATTCACTATCACTACATCAGTATATTACAAGCCTACTGATGCACATAGTTTTCTCTTTTATACTTCTTCCCATCTCTAAGCTTGTCGTGACTCTTTACCATTCTCGCAGCTCTTGCGCCTTCGTGGCCTGTGTATCGAGGACGATGATTTTCTTGAGAGAGCTCGCGAGATGCTTGATTTCTTTGGCAGGCGCCTATACCCGGAGAGGGTGCTTGTCTCGGCTATGCATCGATTTCAGAAAATCACTCGATAGCAGGCCCTCACCAGCCAGCATAGGACTACTAACTCTGACAGAGTAAAACTTATCTTAACTTTCCACCCCCATAGTTCTCTGGTAAAAAATTTTTATTCCTTCATCTGTCTATCCTTAAGTCAGATCCTGAGACCCGTTCTGTCTTCCCCAACTATCCACCGAAGTCTTCTTAAGGATATGTTCTTACACAGTCGCCTTAAGTCAAATATCCAGACTCATTTTGGCACTGTCCAGTGTGGTCGTCGGCGTTGCAACACGTGTGCTTATGTGATACAGACAAGTACTGTATCTTTTCATTTAGCCACGTTTTTTATTGACGATGGTTTCACATGCGAGTCCCGTAATCGTATCTATGCCATTATCTGTAAGCGGTGTAACAAGGCTTATATCGGCAAGACAGGCAAGAGGCTCAGTGACCGATTTGCCCAAGACTTGTGGGACATACGTCAATGCTCTGCGACCCATTTCAATGATACTGGCCATTTAATAGCTCACGATGTCCAGGTCACAGCCATCCGATCATGTTCCTCGGATGATCGCAGTCGATTTGCTCTGGATAATTGGTTGATTTCTTTGTATGGTACCTTGCGACCACGTGGGATCAACGTATTACATTCCTATGCTTCTTAGTACTTTCTCTTCCCATGCCTTGTAATCTATATGTGTATATGTTGCATGTATTCAAGTTATACATTTACTAGATTTTTCATTGTTTCTCTTCCGTTCTATTTCTAGTTTTTATGTGTGTTTTTGTGTTACATTTATTTCGTTATTCGTTTTTACTCCCAGATTTTCATTAGAAACGTTTATATTTTCGTCCATTTTTTTGTTGTTAAATTTGTCACGCCTGTTGTTCGTTTGGTTGATAAAGGCCTTGTTGGTCGAAACGTTGCTGTATTTTGTCATTGTTTTTGTAATTTGTAAGACTACAGTACTTTGTGATTACGTATTTTGTCAATCAAATAGTTTTACTGCAGTCTCATCTATTTTGTCAATATTTCGACATATTCTTTACATGACGTCCCCATCAAACACAATAAACGAGTTGTTTATTTTCTATGCACCATTTATACGTTCAGTGGTTTGTAATTCTTTATAAACGATGAGGTATATTTTTACAGTTCGTAAAAATAGACAGGATCAAATTTGCTTCCAAAGTTCTCTCCACGGAGTTTGAACCAGGTACTCTTGGGTTGTGGTGGAGCTCACTAACGCTAGAACACATACATCCACACACATAACTCTACATAATACAACTCCCAACTCAAAACATCGTTAAATATCTGATATATGAGAATCAGGACTGATTATATTTGTCTTTACTTCATCTAATATACAACATATTTAACATGTATAATAATTAAATAAATATAGTACATAAGACAATGTAGTCACATAAATTGTATAAGTAATATAAATATGATTCTACATTTTATATTATCTAGTAAATTACTTTTGGTGATCTCAGTCTTATAGAATAAATGTTCAACCTGTAAGACAGGCTTGATGTCTGATCTCATCAAATATATAGTTATAACTGGGCTCTGGCATAAACTGAACTCTGGCTAACATCTGATCTCATAAAATGTATAGTTATATCTGGGCTCTGGCAAAAACTGAACTCTGGTAAAAATCTAGAACACATACGTGGCGTCTGATCTGACCAAATAAGTTAGTTATATTTCTCTCGTGAAAAAACTGATTTTTGGTGAAGTCTAGAAGACAAAGCTAGATTCTGAACTCATCAAATCGTAGTTATGTCTGGCCTTGCTACAAGTAAATTTCTTATTAAATTTCTTATTAAATTTCTTGCAATCTGGATTATAATTTGCCCTCTAAATATACAATATTTGACTATCCTAGTTTCTACGACGTATCACCTAAACTAGACAAATATACTTCTTTAAATTTGGTCCCTCTCTGTTTATCACTCGTTGTTTGACTGTAACGTCTCACTGTGAGACTATGCACTCGTTCTAATCTTAAGCTCGGGGTCAAAGGAGCATGGGGACAACGCCACGCCAGGATTAGTGGAGCTGGAACTAATCTAGACCCGGTATCAGCCTCCACGTGGTGACCCTGGTAACAGACTTTGGATCCGGTCTGGCTAAGGGACAGGGAACGAGGGAGAGCCGAAGGTAGTGGAAATAGTGAAAGCACGGAAAAGAAATGCAGGTCCAGAAATCCATGAACAATGCACGCATCTCCTGGCCGATGTCTGACAAAATATGCTCAAGTTGTCGAAAAATAAGAAACAGAAGTGTGCGAGTCGTCTGCGATCAAATGCAAACTTCCCGGGAGTAAATGACCGAACCAAAATTAAAGGGATGAGAGGTGCATCCAAGCGAAGAGACATGGACCCACGTGAGGCGAAACTCGGAGCCCGCATAGCTTTAGCGCTCTCTCTCGTCCTTCTAAAGCCATATATGCCGGGTTGAGTTGCACGTGGGCCCACATAGGGCGAAACTCGGAGCTCTGAGGAGGTGCCCCGAATTGAGCTCTGTACCCGGACAAGCTAGAGGCATTGTGAAGGTGTACACGGTGAGAAACTACAGAAACGTAAGAAACAGTAATCGTCAATGAAGGAATACCCACTCCCCCGGAGTAAAGGGTCGCAATCAATTTGTCAGCTGTGGGGCAAGAATAAAAAAGAACGAAGCGTAACAAATCAAAATTCTCGACTGAGTACAAAGACAGGCCAGACAATCCAGGTGTCGTTGATTGTGCAACGGGAAGGTGTGGCAAACGTAAGGGTGAACCGACCAACCAGATGAGCAGGAGAAAGCTGGAAATCACAGCAGAGACTGAACCCAGTACAAAACAAAGGACTCGGTAAGTGTCTCTGAAAAAAAGGTAATGCATCGTGTCGATACATGGAAAGGCTGCGGTTTACTCCGTACATGAGGCCAAGCGCAGAGAAATATATTGTTTAAAGTTGGCCGAGCGCAAATCCCAAAGTTGCGTTTTAATGCCTAACGAAACTGTCCTTCCTGGGACAATCGGGCAAGGTACTGTTGCATTAACGACTAACATCCCCGGAATAACTGAGGTGGGTGATATTGGCGAGCGCAAAATTTCAGTTGCGCTGCTAGCGCCGATTGAAACGACATTCTAGAATATCTGTGCGCAGTCCCAGTCTAGTGTTTCCGGGGTCAGAAAACTGCAGAGTAAACACTTGCAAATTGCCAAGTGCCGACACACGCCCCAAAACGGCTGAGAATACTCCTACTCAGGATAAGCTCACCGTGGATAGAAAAGTAAGGCCGATAATGCAAAGACTTGACCCAATCATTGGCTAAGGGCAATACTTTTCGTACGCCGATCATCCTACACAGTGAGATGACGTCCACACACCATGGAATGGATCGTACCCTACGGCGAGCTACAGTAGTAAATAAACAGCTGGTTGAAACCAAACATATCGCCGAAGGAGAAGCACATGAGCTCCAATTGGTAGTGAAGTTTGTGAACGTACACCAGTACTTAGTGTTTGGCTGTTCATATATCACATTAGACTGATAAAAACAGCCGTAATGAACGATCGAGAGAAAAGAAGAATAATCTGAAGCTCTATCTTCTAGTCCTCTCTCTGTAAAACTCTCCTGTTCTGTTCTAAATGTTGACTCTAAAGTCCACAGTTTATATAAATTGGTCAATATTCTATTACTTTTCTATTATGAAACTCTGTTCTCACGACGTGCATCTGCTACTTTCATAATTATTCTATCTACTTTTATTTACTACCAGGATTACTCTGTCATGGTATTACAATATTTGTTCTCAAACCCCCACCTTTTCAATCTGTCTCTAACCATAGAAAAACCAAATTTCATGACATGCTCCTGTAAATTATATCTCCAAGTAAATCTTCTGACCAAACTAATTATTCTGATTACCAAGCACACAAAAACTATGTTTTACTTTATACACAATTAAGTCTTCATTTGACTAATTATATCTTCCTACTAAATGTTGGAGATCTTCTCTTCTTCTTCTCTTCCAACATTTAATTCTTTATAGATGTGTTGTTGTGGGGGAGAAGGGTTGGGGGATTTTGTGTGTGCTTGTTTTAAGGCACTTTGTAAGCTGACATTCATTTTTGTAAAGCTGTTCTTGATGCTGTCGCTCCATGTTTTACGTTGTCTTCCTCTTGCTTTGTACTCATTATACTTTTTCTGTGTGGTAGGCGATATCAGGACATGCTTGAGATATTCCAGAAAATATATGTCTACCTCAACGGCACAGTGTCTATATTGTTCCCATGAGATACACAAATAGTCACTAAATATTTTACATTTCCTGGACCTCTCAATCTTCACGTGATATTTCTTTCATGAATTGTGTTTACTCTTTGACCTGTTATAATTGTCTCACTGAACTCTCATTTCAACTAAATTAAACTGCTGGTGCTTGGAATAGAGGTGTGCTCTGAGACTTCACTTATGATGCTGTACTTTCTGTTGAAATCTATTTGAGTGTACTTGTACAGAACATGAACAACTAAATGACAGTATTCTGTTAGACATTGTTATATGTATATTTATTTATATTTATATTTGTGAAGATCCACGAACACTAGCAGACAAGCCACATGATGATGATGATGAACATATATTTTGTCTGTGTGATGGCATGAATAAATAAATGTAACCAAATCACAGACAAAATTAACAACAAATATTCAAAGCTGGAATGAAATTAATAAATATTTATTTTAGTTGTATATGTTCATTCTTAGCGATCTAGTGAACGATATAGTGAACGATATAGTAAACGATATAGTGAACGATATAGTAAACGATATAGTGAACGATATAGTGAACGATATAGTGAACGTTGATGTGTGTATGTCACGCTACAACTATTGTTCCGGTCGCCCTGTTGTGTGTAAGTTCACATTTCCACAAGCGGCGCGATGGCGATAACTGAAACGAAGTGTAACTGAAAGTATATACACAACGTTCATGTTCAACGTTCAATTTACTCAGTAGTTTCTGAATACACACTACTGAAGTATATAAGCAACTATTATCTGCTTTGAACTAGTTAAACGGCTGCAAGATCCTATCAATAGAGATGTAGATATCAAATTCATCATATTATGTTAGTATTGCAACTAACATCCCCGGAAGAACTGAGGCGGGTGATGCCTAACTTAACTGCCAACCTTGGGATAACCGGGCAAGGTACAGTTGCAGTCAAATTCATCATATTATGTTAGTATTGCAACTAACATCCCCAGAAGAAATGGGGTGGGTGATAGTGGCGAGCGCAAAATCTCAGTTGCGTTGCTAGCGGCAATTGAAACGACCATCTACATTATTTGTACTTGACACTAGTCTGGTGTGTCCCGAGGCTAGGGAAAATGTGAAGTAGAAACTGCAAATTACCAAGTACCGACACGCGCCTCGTAAAGGCTGAGAATGTTTATACTTCGGAATAAACTCAAAGTGGACAGTAAAGTAAGGTTGACAATGTAAAGATCTGAAAGGATGTTTGGATCCGAACATTGGTGAAGGCCGATAGTTTACACGGTGTTTTATACAAGTAAGACGCCGTTCGAGGACAAGCTTATAAACCCCGTGAAATTTTCCTAATCCGGAACGACTTCACTGTCAGTAATGGCATAAAAGTAGTAACTCACTGTCTTGGCGTATATCACAAAGCCCAAATATACGGCTGATCGAAAAGACAAAGATCTGGGTCGAAATAATGAGTAGAAAGGATAGTACCCAGGAAAACTTACCTAGTAAATCAAAGCTAGCTGAAAACGGATAGGAGGGCCTAGTCACCATGGACGAATAATCGCTCAACGTAGATAAATGCGTTCTTGTCAAAGGACCAATTATATATTTAAAAAAGAATGATAAAATTGGCCGTGAAGAACGATCGCGAGAAGAAGAAAAGAAAACTCTAAAATGTTCTCTGTATTCATGTATTCTTTTATATAACATTAATCTCATCAGATCTCACTTTAAAGATGTTCAGTCTCTAACATGTTCTCTGTCTCCATGTGACATTACTTTTATATAACATTGATCTCATCAGATCTCACTTTAAAGATGTTCAGTCTCTAACATGTTCTCTGTCTTCATGTAACATTTCTTTTATATAACATTGATCTCATCAGATCTCACTTTAAAGATGTTCAGTCTCTAACATGTTCTCTGTCTTCATGTAACATTTCTTTTATATAACATTGATCTCATCAGATCTCACTTTAAAGATGTTCAGACTCTAACATGTTCTCTGTCTCCATGTGACATTACTTTTATATAACATTGATCTCATCAGATCTCACTTTAAAGATGTTCAGTCTCTAACATGTTATCTGTCTTCATGTAACATTTCTTTTATATAACATTGATCTCTCTATCTCACTTTAAAGATGTCAGTCTCTAACATGTCTCTGTCTTCATGTAACATTTCTTTTATATAACATTGCTCATAGATCTCACTTTAAAGATGTTCAGCTCTAACATGTTCTCTGTCTTCATGTAACATTCTTTAATAAATTGATCCATAGATCTCACTTAAAGATGTTCAGCTCAACATGTCTCTGTCTTCATTAACATTTCTTTTATATAACATTGATCTCATCAGATCTCACTTTAAAGATTTTCAGTCTCTAACATGTTCTCTGTCTTCATGTAACATTTCTTTTATATAACATTGATCTCATCAGATCTCACTTTAAAGATGTTCAGACTCTAACATGTTCTCTGTCTTCATGTAACATTTCTTTTATATAACATTGATCTCATCAGATCTCACTTTAAAGATGTTCAGCCTCTAACATGTTCTCTGTCTTCATGTAACATTTCTTTTATATAACATTGATCTCATCATATCTCACTTTAAAGATGTTCAGACTCTAACATGTTCTCTGTCTTCATGTAACATTTCTTTTATATAACATTGATCTCATCATATCTCACTTTAAAGATGTTCAGCCTCTAACATGTTCTCTGTCTTCATGTAACATTTCTTTTATATAACATTGATCTCATCAGATCTCACTTTAAAGATGTTCAGCCTCTAACATGTTCTCTGTCTTCATGTAACATTTCTTTTATATAACATTGATCTCATCAGATCTCACTTTAAAGATGTTCAGCTCAAATGTTCTCTGTCTTCATGTAACATTTCTTTTATATAACATTGATCTCATCAGATCTCACTTTAAAGATGTTCAGTCTCAAACATGTTCTCTGTCTTCATGTAACATTTCTTTTATATAACATTGATCTCATCAGATCTCACTTTAAAGATGTTCAGTCTCTAACATGTTCTCTGTCTTCATGTAACATTTCTTTTATATAACATTGATCTCATCAGATCTCACTTTAAAGATGTTCAGCCTCTAACATGTTCTCTGTCTCCATGTGACATTTCTTTTATATAACATTGATCTCATCAGATCTCACTTTAAAGATGTTCAGCCTCTAACATGTTCTCTGTCTTCATGTACATTTCTTTATATAACATTGATCTCATCAGATCTCACTTTAAAGATGTTCAGTCTCTAACATGTTCTCTGTCTTCATGTAACATTTCTTTTATATAACATTGATCTCATCAGATCTCACTTTAAAGATGTTCAGACTCTAACATGTTCTCTGTCTTCATGTAACATTTCTTTTATATAACATTGATCTCATCAGATCTCACTTTAAAGATGTTCAGTCTCTAATATGTTCTCTGTCTTCATGTAACATTTCTTTTATATAACATTGATCTCATCAGATCTCACTTTAAAGATGTTCAGCCTCTAACATGTTCTCTGTCTTCATGTAACATTTCTTTTATATAACATTGATCTCATCAGATCTCACTTTAAAGATGTTCAGCCTCTAACATGTTCTCTGTCTTCATGTAACATTTCTTTTGTATAACATTGATCTCATCAGATCTCACTTTAAAGATGTTCAGTCTCTAACATGTTCTCTGTTTTCATCATCGACGTATTGAAGTGTTTCTGAAGGTCTTATAGACATCGTCGTCCCAATAGCTGTCTATCGCAAGCGATGATGACACCAGCCTCAGACGTGTGTTGGTGCACCTCTAGTGTGTGCGGAGGTAACTCCTAGAGTCTATTACTAGATCACAATTGCCTACCACATATGGGACATACATGTTCAATGCTCGACATTTGCATGTTGTGCATTTTGTTTTTTCAATTCTTTTTGTGTTTTCTGCCCTTTCAGTAATCGCGACCTACATTAGTGTACTATATTGTCTCCTGTGTTTTGCCTGGTCCAGCAAGGGAAGCAAAGAATACTGACACTGCGATCTACAATGCATGTCGTAAAAGGTGACCAAGGAAGGATCATAGGAAGCTACCTAATAAATAACAAGCGTCGAAGAAATCGGAAGTGCTGATCTACTTATAGGTGCATTACTGGTATAACGTACAATTGCTCTCAGGCACACATCACATTATCTTCATCATCAGGTGCCGTGTCGGCTGGCGTAGACAAGCATGGATCTTCACAAATCTATGTCCCTGTTGTTTGCTATCATCTCAGATGTTGACGCTCTTCCGTGTCATGAAGTTAGACTATCCAAAATGTTCTCTCTCTTTATTTCCCTAGTTTCCTCTTGATCTTACCGGTTGCCACAATGTTTTCTAAGCCTTCACTTCTCATTACAAGTCAGAAACATGATGTTTGACTAATTTTTATATTGATAATTAGCTTTCTCTACATCTTGGCCTCATTCAACTCCTTCACATTTGTCATTTCAACAGTCCATATGATTATCACATTCTTTTGTAAAACCACATCTCTTTGACTTCCAGCGAATGTTCTAGCTACAGATCACATAGAAATCACAAATAGTGGTTTAACAAGTAATCGATATGGAAAGTTTGAAGAAGAAGAAGTAGTCTCTCTAAACCACTATGATGTTTAATGTGATCAAAATATTTCTCTTTCTGAGATATAATATTGTTTATATTCAACTAATATTACTTCATGTTCAGATTGTGTAAGATGTCAATACTGTTCTCTTCTTTTGTCAAAGATGTTCTCAAATTGATTATTGTACTTTATGTGTCAACACATTTTTTTTTAAATTTTAGTTTAGTCGTCGAATCATTATCACTGCACATCGAACCAGTTAGTTCATAAGTGCTCTGATCTCATCCTTAAGTATGTCTCTCAGCGTGTGTTGACTAAATACACGGGTTCTTTATTAGTTTACTATTCTTCTTTGGCCACCAGTGTAGTGGTCTTGTCTGTCTACACCACATTTGACTTGAAATTATTGCAGTCTGGTTAGGGTTGTAGATTCAATACTATTACTTGAGTCATTTACACCTTTCTCCCTTAAAGGATTCAAAATATCACTCTGGTCCATTGCTCACATGCTTTTTACTTCACCAACACCTGTAAGTCTATCGGCGCGTTCAGTTCCTCTTATATGCTCTGGCACAAAAAGTAAAACTGATTTTTGTAGTCTTAGACCTCCTCAGCGACTCCGACCATTATCTCTTATCCCAGAATATGGCCATCTTTCTGTGTATACCTTATTGAGTGATTGAGAAAACATGCACGGATAAAACATTATGGGATGTCATCCAGACAATCGCTTTAGTTACTGCCATGATTTCCATAGTGAGACTGCTCGAAGTTATGCCAAGAACGTGTATACGTTGCACATTGGTTGGTAGGCCCCTAAACACATAGACTTCTACACGTGTAGGACATGTGCATACGATTTCAGCCAAATTGTACTCAGATATAAACATATTATATTTTCTTCAACAATGTTTCTCTCTTGTGTTATATGATTAATGGTTATTAGTTAATGAACCGACTCTATAGCATTCCAAGCAGACCCATAGGTGCTCAGTCTTTCCTATAGATGTCGAATGTATGCATACTGATTGTTCCTGTGACTCACTGGTTTGAAACACTTCTGGTCCATGATTCATATGCTATTCGTATGCTGTCAGCAAAAGAATACATGTCATCAGAAATGTTAACTGTTATTAACTAATTTGCGTTTTGTTATAGCAGCTTGGATGTGTTATGCTATAGTAGCTTGCTTGTGTTATGCTATAGTAGCCTGGTCGTGTTATAGAAGCCTGGATGTGTTATGTTATAGTATCCTGGTTGTGTTATGCTATAGTAGCCTGGGCGTGTTATAGAAGCCTGGATGTGTTATGTTATAGTATCCTGGTTGTGTTATGCTATAGTAGCTTGGTTGTGTTATGTTATAGTAGCCTGGTTGTGCTATGATATAGAAGCCTGGATGTGTTATGTTATAGTAGCCTGGTTGTGTTATGTTATAGTAGCATGGGTGTGTTATGTTATAGTAGCCTAGTTGTGTTATGTTATAGTAACCTGGTTGTGCTATGATATAGAAGCCTGGATGTGTTATGTTATAGTAGCCTGGTTGTGTTATGTTATAGTAGCCTGGTTGTGTTATGTTATAGTAGCCTGGTTGTGTTATGTTATAGTAGCCTGGTTGTGTTATGTTATAGTAGCCTAGTTGTGTTATGTTATAGTAACCTGGTTGTGTTATGTTATAGTAGCCTGGTTGTGTTATGTTATAGTAGCCTAGTTGTGTTATGTTATAGTAGCCTGGTTGTGTTATGTTATAGTAGTCTAGTTGTGTTATGTTATAGTAACATGGATGTGTTATGTTATAGTAGCATGTATGTGTTATGTTTTAGTATACTGGATGTGTTATGTTATAGTAATCTGAACGTGTTATGTTTTAGTTGCATATGTGTTTTATGTTATAATATCCTAGTTGTGCTTTGTTATAGTAGTCTGGATCTGTAATGTTATAGAATCCTTGGTGTGTTATTTTTTAGTATCTTAGTTGAGTTATGTTTTAATGGCCTAGTTGTGTTATTTTATAGCCAATTTCCACAATTGACCTTCTGAGTTGCTTCTGTCAGTCTATTTATGAAGTATTTTGGTACAATCCTATTGCTGCCAAGATTTTCAATATTTTAACATTTTTAATTTTCTCTTTATTAATGGTATTTTGTATTTGAAGGGTATATCATCTGTGTTTTTCTTGTATTCAGAAACAAAATTTCTCGTCTTCAGTTTGTTCTGTAAAGGAGCCGATTAACTGTTCTAAATGCTTGGCTGCAAAGATAACTATGTCATCTGTATATCTAAGTTCTGGTATTATATTTCCACAAATTGTGTTACGTTTACTGACATCTAAAACAGTTACTGTTTTATAGATTTATTTATAGACACAAAGAAAACGTCGTGAATGTTTCGGTTATTATGTTTATTGTTTTCTTCACATTAAGACAAAAGTGAATACAACATGTAACAATTATATATCAAGCTGACATTTACAATTTCAAAAGTCGAATATACACTTTTCAAAATGTATAAAAATAAGATTAACATATCTACAAACAACTAACAATTATAAAAAAAAGGTTTTGAATCATTTTATAAATAACACAGCGTTATAAAGGAAATAATTAATCACATTAAAATGTGGGACTTAAAACTAAACTGTACATGTCACACTCAACTTGAATTTATACAAATATATTCATGTATTAGTTCTAAACTTTCTATATGGATATTATGTATGACCTTTTCCTTATATTCCTTGACCGCGTACAAACACACTTACAGTGCTTTGTTGGGCAGCAACAAACTCTCTCACTACATTGCTCAATCCTTATCCATTCTCAGAAATACTAGGGAAAGTCAATAAGTAAGCCACAAATGGTTGTAGAAAAATAACTAAACATGATAACAACTTGAAACCAGTTTATTTTTATACATACATTGTCCCTTTATTTCGCAACATAATTTCCACCAACATTGATGCACTTATACCATCGTTTTATCATACCTCTCAAACCGGCTGCATAGAACTGCGGGTTCTGTTTTCTAAACCACGTTTTCACTTCACATTCAACTTCGGCGTCATTCACGGAATGTCTCCCGCCAAGGTGGGTTTTCAGTGGAAAAAAGAGGTGGAAATTGCTAGGGGCTAAGTCGGGACTGTAAGGTGGATGTTCCAGAACTTTCCACCTTAGTTGGTTAATTTTCTCCTGAGTTAATCGAGTCTTATGTGGTCTGGCATTGTCATGAAGAAGTAACACTCCTCTAGTCAGCAACCCTGGACGTTTTTTCGAATTGCACCATGAAGCATCGATAGAACTTCACAGTACGATTCGGAATTCACATTGTCACCTTTCTTCATGAAATTGGTTAAAAGCACTCCTGACAATCCCAGAACACCGTCAACAAAACCTTCCCTGCTGATGGCGTAACCTTGAATTTTTGGACACAAGGCGAAAAAGGATGTTTCCACTGCATTGAAGCACGCTTTGATTCGGGCTGGTAGTGATGCACCCATGATTCATCCCCAGTAACAATCCTGTTCAGCATCTCTTCTCCTTCATCTTCGTATCGACAGAGATGATGCAAGGACAGGCCAAATTGGTTCATTTTGTGTTCTTCTTTCAATTGTCTGGGTACCCACCTTCAGCACACTTTCTTAAATTTCAATCGATCATGCATTATGCTGTATGCTGAATCATGTGAGCACCCTATTGCAGATGCTACAGTGTCTATCGTTACTCGTCTGTCACCTCTAATCATCTCCTCCACCCGCTGCACTGATGCTTCTGTTGCAATCTCAATAGGACGACCAGATCGGATTTCATCAACAATTTTAGAGCGTCTTTGAGAAAATTTTTCTACCCAACTATGCACCGTTTTACGGGACAAACATTTGTCAGCATAAACAGGAAGCATTTCCTTATGAATCTCCTTTGTAAGCAGCCCTTTTCTCACAAAAACACACAACAGCACGTTGCTCTTTGGTTGTACTCTCCGTAAGTACAGTCGCCATTTTGTTTATGCGTTGCGCATGCGCATGAGACATATAGCGCCTACTGGCGAACGGGAATATAAAGTTGGATGTTACTATCACCTAATGACACTTTTAGAAAACACCAACTACATTTACCTACCATCTCACATAACTTTGTGGCTTACTTATTGAACTTTTCCTCGTATATTGCAAATCTGCCCCGCATATGAAATTGTATTCTATAACGTTCTTCCCTAGTTTGTACTTCTGCTGCATCTTTATGTCCAGAGTCAGTTGTCTAACAGTTCTTGTAATAGTTGATGCATCACTTCATGACAGTTCTTGTAATAGTTGATGTATCACTACATGACAGTTCTTATAATAGTTGATGTATCACTTCATGACAGTTCTTGTAATAGTTGATGTATCACTACATGACAGTTCTTGTAATAGTTGATGTAACACTACATGACAGTTCTTGTAATAGTTGATGTATCACTACATGACAGTTCTTGTAATAGTTGATGTATCACTACATGACAGTTCTTGTAATATTTGATGTATCACTTCATGACAGTTATTGTAATAGTTGATGTATCACTACATGAGAGTTCTTGTAATTAGTTGATGTATCACTTCATGACAGTTCTTGTAATAGTTGATGTATCACTACATGACATTTCTTGTAATAGTTGATGTATCACTACATGACAGTTCTTGTAATAGTTGATGTATCTCTACATGACAGTTCTTGTAATAGTTGATGTATCGCTACATGACAGTTCTTGTAATAGTTGATGTATCACTACATGACAGTTCTTGTAATAGTTGATGTATCACTACATGACATTTCTTGTAATAGTTGATGTATCGCTACATGACATTTCTTGTAATAGTTGATGTATCGCTACATGACATTTCTTGTAATAGTTGATGTATCGCTACATGACATTTCTTGTAATAGTTGATGTATCGCTACATGACATTTCTTGTAATAGTTGATGTATCACTACATGACAGTTCTTGTAATAGTTGATGTATCTCTACATGACAGTTCTTGTAATAGTTGATGTATCGCTACATGACAGTTCTTGTAATAGTTGATGTATCACTACATGACATTTCTTGTAATAGTTGATGTATCGCTACATGACATTTCTTGTAATAGTTGATGTATCGCTACATGACATTTCTTGTAATAGTTGATGTATCGCTACATGACAGTTCTTGTAATAGTTGATGTATCACTACATGACAGTTCTTGTAATAGTTGATGTATTACTACATGAGAGTTCTTGTAATAGTTGATGTATCACTACATGGCAGTTCTTGTAATAGTTGATGAATCACTACATGACATTTCTTGTAATAGTTGATGTATCACTACATGACAGTTCTTGTAATAGTTGATGTATCACTTCATGACAGTTCTTGTAATAGTTGATGTATTACTACATGAGAGTTCTTGTAATAGTTGATGTATCACTTCATGACAGTTCTTGTAATAGTTGATGTATCACAACAAAACGTTACGTTAAGGTTACCGACGGTTTACAGTATGTAATATTAGTTTGAAAGTTATATGATCCAACATCGTATTTTACAAAGGTTTCAGGCCTGCTCCTCGTGAAGCCATATACATATTTTCCCAAAGATAAGAGTTCTCAGTGTAGGTCCAAGTCCTATGAAGAAGTACTGTCAAACATATGTCCCTTGTTCAATGTCAGCACGTAAAGGAACCATTGGAAGTTTAAAATCGAGAAGAGCAGTCTGGAAAGCAGCTGCATGTGCAGAATTCATTAGGATAGTTTAAAAATTAAAATTCCTACAAAATATCTGCACAATCTTCAAATTTACATCTTGGCCCCTCGCCGGTGCTATGGAGTTTGTCCACTGCAGCTGAGATATGCATGTATAAGAAAGCGATCGGAGCACACATGGTTTCTCCCCGAAGTGCAATAATGATGGTCCAAACAATCAATAAATTAATTTAACTGTACACACCAATTTTTTCCGTGGCACATATTTCATTACAAATGACATATTAATTTAATAACCGGGTCATGATGTGTGCCCACCCGTGCATCGTCCGCATTCATGCCCGCTCTGTCCTCGTGCCTGCCCCACCATTTCCATCAGTTCTCACCGTACTCACATTTACCAGCCTCTAGGCTGTCCGGACACTGGGCTCAACTCGACCTCCACCTCATCACCCGAGTTTCGCCCTATGTGAGCCCACATGCAACTCATCTCTGGCCCAAGTTTTGTTCCTCCACGCGGGCCCACGTCTCTTCTCTGGATGCACCCTTCATGGTTATTCCATAGTCACTCTGAGATTCCGTTCGTCTCTGTTGCGGGCTGATCTCATTCAATGTGACTACGTCTGCATCCCTACCCACGCCAGAATAGCTCTCCCTCGATCCCTATTCACTTAGCCAGACATAAACTAATGTATGTTAACAGGGTCACCACGTGGAGATGGGGTGGGATCTTGATTAATGCCAGTTCACTAATCCTGGTGCGGCGTTGTCCCTATGCTCATTTGACACCAGGCACAAATCGGTCATCTGTACCACAGTATACTTCTTCTTCTGCGTTCTCACTAGATTGGGATTTCAGATTATCTAAACAGGCAGCCGTCTGCCTCAGATTATCAGCCACGTCATACAGTTTGTCTTGGATGCTGGTGTAAGTGGGCCACTTCTTTCTTCTCAGGTCTGCATACTGGGGGCAGTTCTGTAGGACATGTTCTGTTGTCATACTTGCCAAACCACAGGGGCACAGGTTGTTGGTGACTATTTTGAATTTAGTGTACATGTTTACCACAGTATACAAGAACCATAGTAAAGAGCTATTTTATTGTAGTGATACACTCCTACAACATATGTTAACACACGCACACTGTACCGAAGAAGTAGCGATTTGAAAAGAACGTCTCCAAGTAGCTCGGCCATTGCCAATCCCAAGCCTGGACGCGAAATGGGGATGGCATTATGACATGGCAGCTAACTTTAACTGTAATGTAAATTATTTAAAAAACAATAATACAACTATGTCTATATCTCCTGTTTTTGTAATGACTCTATTGCAAGTATCAACATTGGTGCCCATGTATGAGCTGGGATGATACACCTTTGAATGAGACTTGACATCAAATGTCATATTGGTGCGTTTACTGTAAAAACTAAAATATTCTGTATCAGACTGGCCAATTATGCCGATAACATCAAAGGAAACCGTTATATTACAAAATACAGGTTTCATATTACAATTTCTTCCATTAGACATTTGCGTTGGTATAATTCTAAGATTGTGTGCAAAGTTTTGCTACTATGGAATAGATGGTTTTGCTACAATTCGCATTGGACTGTGGGCATGAGTTGTTGAACGAACTATAGATTAGTGATCGTCATTAATCTATGAAATAATAATAGTAATAATAATAATAATTCCTCTCGTACCGTTGTACGTTACATAGGGCCTGCAAGTAATTTCTCCATACCGCTCTATCCTGGGCAACTCGCTCAAACTCCTCCATGGAACTGAGACCGAAATTTAATGCCTCTCTCAGCAAAGTTCGCTTCAGAGTCTCCTTAGGTCGACCTCTCTTTCTTGAACCCTTTGCATCCCACTTCAATGCCTGCTTTGATATTCGCTGATCATTTCTCCTCAAGGTGTGCCCAACATATCTCCAACTTCTCTTTCTTATAACAGTTGTCACTAGTGGTTGACCAGACATGTCTCTGATTTCATCACTTCTCCTGAATTCGTTCCATTTTATATTCATTATTTTTCGCAGACATTTATTTTCAAATGCATTCAACTTGCTTTCTACATCTTTAGTCATTTTCCAACTCTCGCTGGCATATGTTAGGGTTGATACATTTGAATTGAAAATTCGTAATTTAGTTTTAATGCTATATAACTTGCAGTTCCATATATTATTTAGACTTTTAAAAGCTGATGTTGCTTTGCCAATTCGTATCATAATTTCTTTTTAACATTTCCTGTGCAATCAAAATTGCTACCCAAATAGGTGAAATGCTCTGTTATTTTTATCATTTTAGATTCCAGTGTGATAACTGCATTACTTGCATAGATGTCTTCTATTATATATTTTTTTTTTCATAGCTTATCTGCAGTCCAACTTTTGATGCTATAGATGACAAGTTGTCTGTATTTCTTTGCATATCTTGGTTGTTTCTACTTAACAAGGCAATATCATCTGCAAAATCCAAATCTTCTAGTTGACTATTTTCTACCCAATCGATGCCAGTTTCGCCCTGCAACATTTTCGCATCACCCAGTCAATGCCCACTCCAAACAATAGCGGAGATAGAATACAGCCTTGCTTTACTCCGGTTTCAACCATAAACCAGTCGCTGTGTCCACCATCAGTGCAAATTGCACACTGTGAACCATCATAGAGGCTCTTTATAATGTTTATTATTTTGTCTGGTATTCCATAGCATCTCAGAATATTCCACAGAGAGATTATGTGTAGACTATCAAAGGCTTTTTTAAAATCGATGAAATTTAGTATGAGTGGTTGTTGCTTCTCAATATGTTCCTCCAAAATTAGTTGTAGGGTAATTATTTGGTCTAAGCAGCTTCTCCCAGGAAATATATGTGCAATATGTGTGCTATATTAGGTAATTGACAACTTTAGTGATTAGCATGAAATATGTGTGCTAAGTTAGGGAATTGACAACTACAGTCACTAGTCTATGAAATATATGTGCTACAAGGACAGTCATTGCTCTCTCTCTATATATATACATACATATATACATATATAAGAATGAGATGAATGAAGTTGTAGGTATGTCTGTGGACATTAATTGAAGATATCGGGACATACTAGACTTGAAAATTGACCATAGGGTAGCTTTCGTAGATGGGAAGATGTAGAGGTTATAAAACCGGACTATTAGTTCGTCTCTATATCTGAATTCCAACTTTATGAAAGGGTCATGAAAATAAAAAAACCGAAAAATCTAACTCCATGTTATTTCTTGTCGGTCACATATTAACCCTTTGAACCCTGGCCACCTGTACCTTAAAAATCTCTTCCCGAAGCTCCTGGGCAAAAACAGTACACATCAGAGTTATATTAAAACATGATAATTTAGAATTCTTAAGTGATCTATAATTTGTTATTGATTTACCCCATCATCTCCGTTATTCCTGATTATTATATATTTGAAGAATACTAAACTTTACAATTTATTTGATTTAATATGTGGACACGGTCGTGAATACTCCTGTATATGAAGATATGAAGATTAAATACTTAAATACCTTATCAGTACAATAAAATCACACAACAGCGTCCGTCATCTCGTAAAACGATGTAGAACACATGGGCTGTGTTTTACGTCTCATTTATACACAATTTATTTTCAAATACCGAAAAATAGTGAAAAATATGCTCAGACCAATATATCGGGAGCTCGGGGTATGGAGCGCTTACATTAAATCCCGAAATATCGGGAGCCCGGGCTCTAAGGGTTAAAGCGATGATGATGACTATTAGTATAACGTATTTTAGAACATTTGCTAAGAGGAGCGCGTGGCTTAATTAATAAATGCTTATTTTACCATATTGTAGACCATAACATGTTTACAGAATATAAAGAAAGACAAATGTAAACCAACATGAATTAAAAACAGAGAATATAAGCACATTACGATCATTGCCACATTACGACAGAACATATACAGACAAATTCAATGTGTGAGATAATCAATCGAGAGTTTCATTTAAACTTTCATTTAAGTATTAATACAAGTCATATCTAAGCTTTTCATTTAAATTTAGAATCGTGTCCAGATTCGATACTTTAATTTGTAGATGATGGCAACTTTTTAGCGCCATGTTTAAACTTATTCCATTTATCCAAAAGGGCAGGAATCGTGTACAAAATAGGGTTAGCTGCAGAATTTAAGGGAAGAATAACAACAGTTGTCCAAGCGAAGACATCATTACTGATCTCATGTTCACCAAGAGACAATAGACCCATGATACCTATAGGAAACCAGCAGAGAAAGGTAGACATTGCTACAAGAATCAACTGTTTGGCTACTAGTATATCTTGAACTCCTCTGGACGACGTGTTATTATCAATTCTATTGCCTCTCATGGCTGTAAAGATCGCTCTTTGACCATAAGCAATGAGAAGAAACATGAATAAATTGTGCACAATAAACACACCAAATGAGTACTGCCATCCACTGAGTCGTTGAGTTGTCAAAGGTAAACCAAGACACATAGCGTTAGAAGAATATATTTCAAACTTGAACACAAATGTTATCAGTGCAAAAAGAAAACTTATGATCCAAGATAAAAGAAGAGAGATTATTTTACTCTTGTAAGTAAACTGTATTTGACCAAATGGAAACTTCATTATCAGAAATATATCCAGAGTGATAAGAAAAACAAAATATGTTGACGTTTCACACGAGAGAGTAGCCAGGAAACCTGCAAGTCTGCAGACATTACCTTCTCTCCAGTTCTTGTCATACAGAACATAGACGCCACGATAGTAATAATCTGCTCCAGCAATAATGAACAGATAGACTCCCATAATAAAATCTGATATACCCAAGTTTGTTACAAACAGACCATATCCTGTTCTGAAAACTGATCTGTCCCAAATGACACGATATGCAACAACAGTTACATTTCCTAGAACAGCAAGAACTGCGACCTCTCCTGCTCTTCCCACGTGTGGTCTTTGTTCCCACCTGTACAAACAATATCTTACGTAACCTGCCACTGACCCTTTCCGATTGACCAGCCAATCGGTAACCTAATAGTCTTCCTATTTCCTGTCCATTCTATCATTCACGAGATGCTGACCAAGAGCCACGCAGGCACGTATGCCAGTATATTTTGATTCACATCATTTGTTAGTATTATGTTTTATTTAATTTAGTTTTTGTGTAAGTTTTTGTTCTTGATAGAGGTCTAAGCACCGAAACGTTGAGTGTTTTTTTTTCATATCTTATAATTATTTTTTCCCTTCTTATGTAATACTGTATATACCTGTCTTTGCTCTATCGCCTATTTGCTCAGTATTACCGCAGCCACCCTAACGATTTTATCCAGATCTGATCTGATCCAGTCTGACCACCTCAGATTTGTTGATTTTCATACATCGCATTGTCCTATCAGATCTAAACATGACGAGATGGCGTCTTCAGGGGCGTGACAAGTGAGGGAAGAAATGTTGACACCTCTGATCAGTGGACAGCATGTCTCGAAATAGTGAGTGTAGAAATGTTGACCAACAGTCAGACCATTAAATATATTTTCGTAAAAGTCATCAATGGTCAGTCCACGCAAAGGAAATGACTTTAGATTTAGGTTGCTAGGAAACAAATGGCGCCAATTTTAAGATGGAACACGTCACCATGAACACAAAAGAGCAATGTTCAACACAATCTTTCTCCCCACATTATATTACCAGTGCCAAACTTGGACACTGACAACAAAGGATAGAAGAAAACTAGTCACGACAGAGATGAAGTGTCTACGCAGAATGCTGGGTGTAACAAGAAGAGACCGATTGAGAAATGAAGACATCAGGAAAAAAGTGGGTACAACATCAGTACTAAACTTCATCAAGAAACAACTAAATAGTTTGGCCACATAAGCAGATTACCAACAGATAGTGCATCTCAAAGAGCAATGCTGCTCCGATACAATGGTTACAAAGCAAATAGACTGGCTACGCAAAAGATGGACCTCAGAGATAACAGAGGTTACGAAAGAGACTATGAAGCGGATACAAGGGCCTGTTTTAGAAATCTCTTCTTTACCTGACGCTTTGAGGCAAAAAGGATTCGAGAAAGAAAGAAAGAAAGGAAACAAATGATTAAATAAAATAGAGATGGATGTAAAGCTGAGATTTAGATGATTAATCTTCGACAAGCGTTGAAAGAAAGAATTATCTAAATATGACAGACCTGTATGAGAGAGATCGAGTATTTCAATATATTTAAACTCCAAAACTGTTACATCAACAAGTTCTTTATTGTAAGACAAGTTGAGATGACGAATATTTTTAATGCTGAAACTGACTTGCACTGTAATTGAAGATCTCTATCAGATTGTAACTAATGTCCATTGTTTGATCAAGGAGTTAAGAAAATAAGTAGATATTGCAGATCACTGATTTCACAATCAGACCATTTAATGCTTACTAAGTTTTCTAATCTCGACGAATTATCTAGAAACTTCAAGTCAGATAGATCTACTCCAGACAAGTCCATGTATCTAGTTCTGTTGTCTATGAAATCTAAAGTTGCTAAAGGAACAGATTTGTTGTAGTCTAATACCATGATCCCCCATGTTACACAGTGGAAACCTCCTGCACATATTATCTTACAATCTAGTTCATTGTCCTGATATGGACATTCAGCATGTCCGTCACAAACTAGGTCAGGATGTAGACATATTTTACTATTCCAACAAGCAAAGTTTCCGGTACACGAGACAATATTATCATTTTGTTCATCTTCTCCTGTAGGACAATCTACTTTCCCGTCAAGGACGTAATGTATAGGGATACAGTAAGATTTGGGACATTTAAAGTATCCTCTGACACTCAAAGTCTGAACAGTTTCTTAGATGAGATACGTCTCTACATCCCATAACACCGCCGTACATGTCTTTGATAAAAACACACCTGGAAGCCCATAAACCATCTCTCACTGTTGTTCTTCTGCAACAGTATTCAGTTTACCTATTGTCTCATCAAGTGGTCCCTCTGGTCCAGTACAATCTGTATGGTTGTCATTAAGTTGGAAGTAACTGACACATTGATCTAGATTACAAATAAATGCAGTGTTTTCGTTCTTATCGTTTGTGAATTCTATAAAATCAGATCTTTCATCGTTGACCTCTCCGGCGAACCTTAAATCAAATAAACAATCATATTCCCCATCCATGAAATACTCTAACGGTAAACATGAACCGTCATCGCAAGCTAGATCTTTGCAATGGTATGACACTTCTTGCTTAATCAATAAAATAGTCATCTTGCCCATCAAAGAGATACTCTACCTGTAAACATGAATGATCTTTGCCATCTAAACCTTTGCACTTCCTGTTTAGTGTGTTTACCATCGCCTGTTGCATACATACAAACACGTTCATCTCGTTTGTTGCTGCAGTGTTCAACATAATCACAGACCAGGGCGTAGGAAATATATCGGGGACTACATGCATCCTCTCCGCAATCAAAAGGGGGAAATAATTCTCCAACCCATTAACAAATGTGATAAAATGTGTGTTCCCAACTTGAGTCGAGACAGATACAATATTATCACCTAATTTCATAACATATCCTTTACTTAAAGCGTTAGTGAGACTTTCCTTCGAGGCTGGATTTATTCTCATCAAGTTCTGTCCATCAAGTCTACGAGGATGAGCTTTCTCACACAAAATAAATATACTTGATCTACTATTGCATTCAACGTCCACCCATCCGTCGCCAATGATATTTATATAACTGGAATAAATAGTTCCATTTTTATGATCCTCCCAGACAATCTTCCAAACACTACAAGCATTATCACGACCACCAGATGGTTTTTTTTCTGGCATCAATTATTAACCACTAGAGGGCGGTATGGAATGTTATCCTGAAGTGACCATTCAAACTGTTTTGCTTTGCTGGTTAATTTTTGACGAAGACCAATAGAAATTTGAACGGAAAGTTGAGAAAGATAGTCCTGGCATAGTCCAGTTCTTCTTGAGTTCCAAGTGCCGCCACCATACTAAGCGTATGGCCGCATAAAATGATAGCTGTTGATTCATTAATTTTATTTTTTCCGAGAGATTCCACATAGTAACAAGAAAGATAATCTGTACTGTAACTATGAACAAAGCGAAACAAGTCGTGTTGACACTGTTGATAAATGGGCCATGAATACAATATCATTGCCTGCTCTAATGTCCTTCGACGTCAGAAGTATTACGTCATTCAGATGAATGATTTCATTGTCATGTTTATTACGGAACACAACAGTAAATATGTAACAGTTTACCTGGTACAAGGTCACAGGTAAGAAAACAATAAGACAAGAAGAGAAAAAAATAGAATAATCCTACTAGGAAAGATTAAGAAGAATAGCAAGGCAATGAAAAGGGAATCGGTAACAGAACGGTCTGAGAATAACTAGTTATAGGTATCTGACTCCTCTTACAGCTTTAACTACTTCACTCATCATATTTCTGACATATATAACAAACACATCAGGCAACAAATTAAAAGGTTCATAATCTATTTAATCACTTGAACTTCTCTCTCTCTGTCCTGGGGAACGAAATAATAACAGATACGGGTAATTCCTAAGTCACAGAACAATTTATATAATAATTCAAAGTGCACAAATTCTCTTCACTCCCGTAACATCTATTCACCTAACAAAATGTCTCTTGTACTATCAGTTTCCACGAATCCTTCTGAATAATCTGTCCTTTCTTCACTCACTTAAATTCTATCACTCTGTCAATAAAGTTAATCTTTACCGATGACACTATAAACAAATCAGTCCACATAAATTAAAATAGTTCATTAAGTCACAATGATTCTTTACCTGGCGTCGGTGATACAGAATAGTATGGACATTCACAACTTCATTCTTCCTCAGGTAAGTTCGGATTCTTCTGAAATTCACTGGTTTCGTCTTGGCCTCGGAAATCTAGTCATACAGACATCTGGTCGTCTAGTCATCTACTTCAAATAGTCTCTTGGCATCGGGTTCCCTCGTCAGGCATCTGGTCCCTTTATCAGCTGGCATCGGTTCATCTGGTCAGTCAACTGGTCGTCTCGCTGGGTGGTATGCTCACGTTGTTTTACTTCTGGTCGTCGTCAGGTTCATAGTTACGTATAGAGAACAACGCGGTTCTTCTCTGATTAATTGGCTGGCAATAAGTTGGATCTAGTTAACGAGTTCTTCACGTTAGTTCAATACTCTTGTTCACTTAGGTCGGACCATGAGTGCTCTACGCCAAACGAAAACACTTCTGGTCGAATTCTGACTTCAGTCTGTCCTCACTTGGTTGAACTCTCTACCAAAAAGATAACATGTTCTTCTCAGGTTCTAAGTTCACGCTCATTTTTCTCGTTCCAAAATGCTGCGCTTAGCAGATCAAATACATATTAACTCACTGTTAAATAAACTCTCTCTTTCACTTGAGAATAAACAATCTACTACAAAACATATTTGTATCCGTCCGTTCTTCTCAAAGTCTCTAGTCTCACTGTCTCATTCTTTCCTCCTGTCTTAATTTATGTTTACTCTAAGACCCAGCTGGCCCCTGCCCTGGTACCGAGATTCTCGCCTACTCATAAATTCCCGCATTTTATCACTTTTCTCAAAGTGGAGTACCCAACTGGTCAGTAACTGGACTGGTAAACAGGAAATTCTAATTCTAACCAAGTCAAGGACACCAAATACAATAAGGGGGTTTTGGGTTGTCCGACTCTACGGCCTAAATAACAGTGAAACTGTTACAAATATCTTGATATCTTTTTGATGTCGTTGTGCAATATCTGGTATGTTTCTACTGTCTTCATAAGACAAATCGGAGCCATCGAGAAATATAACAGCAATATGGGTCATGTTCTTCCTGACTAAAGACATTTCAGAAAATAAACGATGAATAAATTTGATTTTACTTTCAAGAATCGTATCAAAAGTTAAGTATGGTTTCTTCCTACCCGAGTTGCAATCGACTTTAAAATTTATTTCAAACTTCTCATATTCGAATGTATCATTCAACACTTGAAAGTACCAGGAACTGACGCCAACATTCGAATGTCAACAGGAACGTGTCACAGATAGTACTCGAGGAGTTGTCTGTGTGTCAGGTAGCTTGAAATACGTTTTAGAAACTGATACATAACATGCTCCTGGTTTAAATATGTAAAGTCTTCTATTTCCAAATTCCCGCCATTTGTGAAATATTGAACATCAGTAATAGGTGTACCCACAAACAGTATATCCATCTCGTCAGTCAAGCAATCATGTAAAGGGAAGTTACTCGACAGACTTCCAGGAATTACTGAAAATGTAAAATACGTTTGTTAACATTCAGATAATATTTTTATAACAGTAACATTTATATTTCTTGTCTCATGTTCAGAAGTAGTTTCAATATTAACCTTCAAGAAACCTCTAACTTTTGCTCAGAACAAACATTACCAATAATATTGTTACATCCATCAATTTTTTAGAACTAACATTAACAATAATAGTGTTACACCTAACATTTGTTTAGAACTAACATTAACAATAATAGTGTTACATCTAACATTTATTTAGAACTAACATTAACAATAATAGTGTTACATCCAACATTTGTTTAGAACTAACATTAACAATAATATTATTACATCCAACATTTGTTCAGAACTAACATTAACAATAATAGTATTACATCCAACATTTGTTTAGAACTAACATTAACAATAATATTGTTACATCCAACATTTGTTTAGAACTAACATTAACATATTTATCAGACGTTTGTGTCCCATATACTTTGAGCTGTCAGAAAAAGACTACCACTTTAGCTTTCACTTTTTGTGTCAGGGATTTCAGTTATTCTTGAATTTTGTCAAGTTCAGTTTTAAAGAACGCACATGATGATATTGTAAGATATGAATTGATGTAACTTGTGTATTGTCCATAACCCACTGGTCGACTTTTGCAAAGATGAACTGATTTAACGTATAGACTGCTCGTCATCCACTGGTTCCAGTTTATGAGGTAACCAGATGTATCTTTAGTGTAGTACACATTGCCTTTATGATTAAGTTTGTATTAAGATTTCTTCTAATGGTTGTGTATCGTCTGTTGCAAACTACATGATCAAGCTTGTGACGTGACTACATGTAACGTTAATGTAGTGCTTATCTCTCAAATAATCAAGTTTGTTTCTGTTAGTGATGGATATTACATTAAAAGGTATATGTGATCACGTCACAAACTTGATTCTTGGATTAGCACGTCAGAGAGTATGCAAAATAAAGGGAACAGACACACACACACACACACACATACATTGACATATCTTTTAAATATAGATATAGAGAAGGTTCCGTCTCCATGTCTGTTTAGGAGGTCCTCTTTTCCGTTTTCCTCACGGGTTTACCGTAAGTGCTTGTCTATTGATAATTGACTGTGTTATCTGCAAGGTATGACAACCCATGCGGACATTGCCTAAAAGTGGGAGATGGTAGATGTTCTTGTGTAAATCAATATCCTGGAGAGCTATGCCGGCAGAAACATTATTTATGAAAAGAAAAACCCAAGGGACAGGTCAAAGGTAGAGAAAGCAGGCTAAATGTGGACTTCTAGTCCTCCACATTGAGGTTTGTGCGAATGGCTAACTACACATCCACCTAGAAAAGGATGTAGTTATAGAAAGTGAAAAGTTGTTCAAACCTGATAACATAATATCAAGGAAAAAAAATTGCACTACCCTGATAACATAATGTCAAGGAAGAAAGATTGCACTACCCTGATAACATAATGTCAAGGAAGAAAGATTGCACTACCCTGATAACATAATGTCAAGGAAGAAAGATTGCACTACCCTGATAACATAATGTCGAGAAAGAAAGATTGCACTACCCTGATAACATAATGTCAAGGAAGAAAAGTTGCACAACCCTGATAACATAATGTCAAGGAAGAAAAGATCTGTGTTGTACAATGATGTTTGAGTAAATAAAAGATTTATTCACCAAAATATTATGTTTAACTTCATGTTTCAGAAATAAGTAGTTATATTCAGAAATAATTAACTTCTTAAATTAACAATGATTGTTGTACATATATTTCTTTATGCTATCTTCCATCTTAGTATGATTATCTTTATGCAAAACTATTTGTTCTTATTGTAAGAGAGTAATCTACCTTTTAGAGTTGATTTCAAATAAGATTAAAGTGATAAGTGATTATTTATTCGGATTAAGATGAAAGGTGATAGACAAGCATACAAACAGTTCACAAAAATCTTAGACAAACAGTATAATCTCTTTTCTTATAACAATGACATCTGTAATATTAAGTAAATACACATACTACTTTCTTCTCTTCTCTAATCTTGTTTTGTCTCACAGCGTCATGATAAGAACACATTTCTAGAATGCTCTTTTGTGTGCGCTTCATAGATAGTGTTTTTCACTGCATCTGTTATTTCTTACGTCCAGCTTTTGCGTGGACAGTCTTTTACTTTGTATCCATTGTATCGGAGCAACATTGCTCTTTGAGACGCACTGTCTCTTGGTAATCTGATTATGTGGATGAACCATTTAATTGTGTGGTTTCTGGTCGATGTTCATTTGTGATGTTGATCCAACGTTTTTCCGGATGTCTTCATTTCTAAACCAGTCTCTTCTTGAAACTCCCAACATTATGTGTAGACACTTCATCTCTATCCTTGCTAGTTTCTTCTATCGTTTGATATCAGCGACCAGGTTTGGTGTTAATAGAAAATTATTGGTAGAAAGATTGTGTTGTACTATGCTGTTTTAGTGTTCATGTTGACATGTTTGCATTTCGAAATTAGTGACATTTATCTTATGACTTGATTTACTTGATTGCATCTTTGTTGGATTTCGTTATTTGTTCTTCCATTTGCTGAACAAAATGCTCCATCTGTATGTAAAGTCTCTGGCTTGCTTCAATTGAAGTTTGTCGATCTAAGTATTTATAGTTCTTTCCTCTCTATCGAATGTCATTACTTCTGTTTTGTCAATGTTTATTGTCATATTGTATTCATTACATATTAACTAAAGTCTGTTAATGTGTAGCTATTCATCTGTTGTTGATATGATTGTCTGATCGTTGGCAGAAAGAAAGTTGTTTAAGAGTTCTCCAATGTTGTTTCCTTGCACTGGTGTTAGCTATTTACAGATTTATTTGATATGCGTGATGACCAGCAGCGGTGATAGAACGCAGCCTTGTCTTACTCCTGACTCAACGTGGAACTTCTTTGATAGACCTATGTTTGTTCTAATCGTACACTAGTTGTTTATAAGGATCTATCTTGCACAGATTAATTAAGTGGTCATAACATAAACTATCATCAAACATATGAATGATAACATAAAGAGTGCCATATTTCTACAATGAGTACAAGTCGCTAGAAGATGCGACTAGAGCCCTGCTACTCAACACCTTTAGACTGAGCTTGTCATACAATGGCTTGCTTATACAAAACTTGTGAGACACCAGAAAAACACAAAACACGTCTTCCTATTGGACAACAGTTTGATATTTATATGTCTTCTTCTTCTTCTTCGCGATCGTTCTTTACGACCAATTTTAATCACTCTTTGTGATATGTTTGATCTTTGCCAAGAACGTGTATACTTTGCACATTGGTTTGGTAGGCCCTAAACGCATAGACTTCTATACGATTAGGACACGTGCATCCGATTTCATCCAAATCTCCTTAGTCGCCTCTTACGACATGCGGCGCAGGTAACAGTGGTTATATTCTTTACACCACAAATTTGGACCCCGGTAACCACTAGGGCGATATTTATATGTGATACTACAAACTACACTAAAACAATTGAGCAACAGAAGACTATACTAAATGAAAGAAATGTTCGTGAGGACATTATCCAGTTCATGACTTGCTACAACACTTGAAAAGATCTTGAGAAATATTAACGAATAAATGAAATATTGCTAATGTATTACACATGGAAGATACAAGAAATATATCCAGGCTTTTTTTTCATTAACATAGAGTTAGAAAATAATAATAAGGAAAATGTTGATAGATGTTGCAAGATGTTGTTGGATGTTGGTAAGATGTTGGTGGGTGTTGGTAAGATGTTGGTGGATGTTCGTAAGATGTTGGTGGATGTTGGTAAGATGTTGGTAAGATGTTGGTGGATGTTGGTAAGATGTTGATAAGATATTTTTTTTAATGTTGGTAAGATGTTGGTAAGATGTTGGTGGATGTTGGTAAGATGTTGATAAGATTTTGGGAAGTGTTTTTGATTTTAAGTTTAAGATGTTGGTAAGTTTGGGTAAATGTTGGTAAGTTTGGAAAGATTTGTTAAAAATTTTTTAAAGATATTTGGTAAGATGTTGGTAAGATGTTGGAAAGATATATTTGGTAAGATGTTGGTAAGATGTTGGTAAGATATATTTGTAAGATTTGAAGATTTGGGTAAGATGTTTAAGATTTTGATATATTTGGAAAGATGTTTAAGATTTTAATATTTTTGGGTAAATGTTGGTAAGATGTTGGTAAGATTTTGGGTAAGATATATTTGGTAAGATGTTGAAGATATATTTGGTAAGAAAAGTAAGATGCTGGAAAGTTTGTAAATTTTGGTTATGTTGGTAAGATGTTGTAAGATGTTGGTAAGATGTTGGTGGATGTTGTAAGTTTGGTGGATTTTTAAATGTTGGTAAATTTTGGTAAATTTGGTTTTGGAAAAGATGTTGGTGGATTTTTAAAAAGTTTTGGGTAGTGTTGGTAAGATTTTGGTGGATATTGGAATGTTGGTAAGATTTGGTAGTTTTGTTAAGATTTGTGATGTTGGTGGATTTTGGAAAGTGGTGGTGGATGTTGGTAAGATTTTGGTAAGATTTTGGAAGATGTTGGTAAGATGTTGGTGGATTTGTGTTTGGTAAAATGTTGGTAAGATGTTGGTAAGATGTTGGTGGATGTTGGTAAGATGTTGAAAAGATTTGGTAAGATTTTGGGTAAGATGTTGGTAAGATATTTAAGATTTTGGGTGATTTTGGTAAAGTTTTGGGTAAATTTGGTGAATTTGTTAAGTTTGGTAAGATGTTGGTAAGATATATTTGGTAAGATGCTGATAAATGGTAAATATTTTGGTAAGATGCTGGTAAGATTTTGGGTGATGTTGTAAATGTTGGTAAGATTTGGGTAAATATATTTGGTAAGTGTGTGATGTTTAAGATGTTGGAAAAGAATATTTGGTAAGTTTGGAAAGATGTTAAAAGATTTGGAAAAGTGCTGGTAAGATGCTGGTAAGATGTTGTTAAGATGTTGTTAAGATTTGGTAAATGTTAAGATAGCGTTATAGATGAAACAACAGAATAATTGGTTGTGTTGTACATAAATCTGGTGGAAGATTCATCATCAAATAGCTTGTTCTGAAAATTTTCCCCTTAAGATCTTTGGAATTATTTTTTGTCTTCTCTCCTCTTCCTCCCTATCCTTTTCTGTCTGCCCCTCTCTCTCTGTCTCTCTCTTGCTGTCTCTCTTTTGTCTCTCTTTTTTTCTGTCCTTCTCTCTGCTCTCTCTCTGTCTCTCTCTGTCTCTCTCTCTGTCTCTCTCTGTCTCTCTCTCTGTCTGTCCTCTCTCTTCTTCTCTCTTCCACTTCTCTCTGTTTTCTCTCTGTCTTTCTCTCTGTCTGTCTCTCTCTTCTCTCTCTCGTTCTGTCCCTTTTGTCTCTTCTCTTTCTCTCTCTTTCTCTCTGTCTCTCTCTTTCCCTTCTTTTTTTCCCTTTTGTATCTCTCCTTCTCTCTCTTTTCTCTCTCTCTCCATCCTCTCTTTTTCTCTCTCTCTGTCTCTCTCTCTCCCCGCTCGCCCCTCCTCTCTGTTCATAGGAAATGTTTTTTTTGCAGTCTTTGCATTATCAGTTATATTCTAAATCCCTTCTCCTTTTTTCCCTCTTTTTCAAAATTTCCTTATAAGATGTTATATGATTTTTGATCGTTGGCAGAAAAGAAATTTTTAAGAGTTCTCAATGTTGTTTCCTTGCACTGGTGGCTTTTGTTTTTTTGTATGCGGGCCAGCAGCGGTGATAGAACAAACCTTGTCACTCCTGACTCAACGTGGAACTTTTTGATAGACCTATGTTTCTAATCGTACACTTTTTTTATGGATTATCGCACAGATTAATTAAGTGGCAAAAAAAACTATCATCAAACTAAGATGATAACATAAAAGAGTCCATTTTTCTACAATGAGTACAAGTCAGGGTGACTGGCCCCTCTCAACACCTTTGTGAGCTTGTCTCAATGGCTTGCTTATAAAAAACGGGAGACCCAAAAAACACAAACCGTCTTCCTTTGGAAAACAGGTATTTTATGTCTTCTTCTTCTTTTCCGATGTTCTTTCACCTTTTAATTCTTTGTGTTTGTTTGATCTTTGCCAAGAACGTGTATATTTTTACATTGGTTTGGACCCCTAAACGCATAGACTTCTATCGATTAGGACACTACCCATTTCAAATCCCCTTTAGTCCCTCTTACGACTGGGCGCAGGTAACAGTGGTTATTTCACAAATTTGGGTAAACTAGGGCATATTTTTTGTGATACACAAACTCCCTAAAACAAAAACAGAAACTATACTAAATAAAAGAAATGTTCTGAGGTTATCAGTTCATGACTTGCTAAAACTGAAAGATCTTAAAAATTTTAACGAAAAAATGAAATATTCTTGCCATGGAAGAAAAAAAATATACCCAGGCTTTTTCATTAACATGAGAGAAAATAATAATAAAAAATGTTAATGATGTTGAAAGGTGTTTTGGATGTTGGTAAGATTTTGGGGGTGTTGGTAAGATGTTGTGGATTTCTAAGTTTTGGTGGTTTTTTAAATTTTGTAAGAGGGGTTTGGTTTGGAAAGATGTTGAAAAGATATTTTTAATGTTGGTAAGATTTTGGTAAGATGTTGGTGGATGTTGGTAAGATTTTAAAAGATATTGGTAAGATGTTGGTAAGATATTGGTAAGATGTTGGTGATGTTGGTAAGATTTTGGTAAAGTGTTGGTAAGATGTTGGAAAGATGTTTTAAAAATGTTTTAATTTTGGTAAGATTTTAAGATTTGGAAAGATATTTTGTAAGATGTTGGAAAAGATTTTAAGATATTTTTGGGTAAGTGTTTAAAATTTTGGGTAAGATGTTGGAGATTTGGGTAAATATATTTGGTAAGATTTGGGTAAGATTTTGGGTGATTTTTGGGAAAGATTTGGTGTTTTGGGTAAGATGTTGTAAATATTTTTGGGAAAGATGTTGGTATATTTGAAGTATTGTAAGATCTGGGATTTTAAAAAGGTGTATTTGGTAAGATGTTGAAAAGATTTTAAATGTTGGGGGGTTTGAAAGATGTTGGGGGGAAATTTTTGATGTTTAAGTTTTGGGGTAAGATTTTGGGTAGGAGGGATGATTTTTGGGGGATTTTAAAGATGTTGGTGATTTTGGGTGTTTGGTGGATATTGGTAAGATGTTGGAAGATTTTGGGTAAAGATTTTTAGTGTTGGTAAGATGTTGGTGGAATTTAAAGGTGGGGATTTGGTAAGATTTGGTAAGATGTTGGTAAGATGTTGAAAAGATGTTGGGTGGATTTGTAATTTTGGGTAAAATTTGGAAAGATGTTGGAAAGATTTTGGGTGGATGTTGGTAAAATTTTTAAAATTTGGTAAGTTTGGGTAAATGTTGGTGATATTGGTAAGATATTGGTAATGTTGGAAAGTGGGGTAAGATGTTGGTAAGATGTTGTTAAGATTTGGTAAGATGTTGGTAAGATATATTTGTGGTGATGATGTTGGTAAATTTTTGGTAAGATCTGGAAAGATTTGTGATTTGGGTAAGATGTTGGTAAGATGTTGGTAGATATTTTTGGGTAAGATGTTAAGATGTTGGTAAGATTTGGTAAGATATTTTGGTAAGATTTTAAGTTTAGTAAGATGTTGGTAAGATGCTGGTAAGATGCTGGTAAGATGTTAAGTGTTTTAAAGATGTTGGTAAGATGTTGAAAAACTTATAAGAAAAAACAAAAAAATTGGGTTTTTGATGACATAAATTGGGGAAATTCACATCAAATATTTGTTCTCAGCAAAACTTTGCCTGTAACAGTCTTTCGGAATTGATCTCTTTTCTTCTCCCTTTTCCCTCCCCCCTTCTGCTGTCTGTCTCCTTCTCTCTGTCTCTCTTTTTGCTGTCTCTCTCCTGTCTCTCTCTGTCTCTCTCTCTGTCTCTCTTTTGTCTCTCTCTCTGTCTCTCTCTTCTCTCTCTCCTTCTCTCTTCTCTCTCTCTGTCTGTCTCTCTCTCTGTCTCTCTCTTCTCACTCTCTCTCTGTCTTTCTCTCTGTCTTTCTCTCTGTCTGTCTCTCTCTGTCTCTCTCTCTGTCTCTCTCTCTCTGTCTCCCTCTCTCTCTCTGTCTCTCTCTGTCTCTTTTGTTCCTCTTTTGTTTTTCCCATGTATCTCTCTCTTCTCTCTCTCTTCTCTCTCTCTTTTTGTCTCTCTCTGTCTCTCTCTCTGTCTCTCTCTCTCTCTCGCTCCTGCTCACTCTCTGTCTCATAGGAAATGTATTTCTTCTGCAGTCTTCATCCCAAAATTATCAGTTATATTCTGAATCCATTTTTCCCCTTTTTTCCTCTTTTTTTTCTAAATTGATCCTTCCATAAATCTTTAACCTTCGTTTCTCTTTATATACAACCAATTTTCTCTTCTTTTTTGAAAAGATTAGGTAGAAGATTAGGAACAAAAAATAAAAAACAATTCAAACCAAGGGGAATCAGGGGGGAAAACAAATTTAAAAATTAAGTCTAGACTAGAAAGTATGACACGAGTTCGGATAAAAAGTTTGCCTCCCTTTATTATCTTTGTAGCATTGGACATTTGTGGATAAATCGATTCCAACAGTTCATGCATCTCCCCCCCACGCTGCTTGTATACAAAGATGCTAACTTTTTCCCACCAAGTGCACATTGAAATGGGGGGTGCTAATGTGCAGTTCAAACAGCCACTTATCAATTTTTAACAGCAAAACATGTTTTGCAATGGTGAAATTCCAGACATATGCAAGCCGTTTCGGGGATCAGTGTGTTGATGTGGTAATAAGACGATTGTATGGTGATCTATGTGTTGATATGAGTGAAAGACGTTGTGTATAGGGGTTTTATTGTTGATGTATACAGTAAGACGTTGTGTATGGTGGGATCTTTTGTTGATGTGAGTACATTAAGACGTTGTGTATGGGGGGGATCATATTTTGATGTATACAGAAAGACGTTGTGGTGGAGATCTATGTGTTGAGGGAGTACAGTAAGACTTGTTATGGTGGAGATCTATGTGTTGATGTGAGTACAGTAAGACTTGTGTATGGTGGGGATCAGTGTGTTGATGTGAGTACAGTAAGCCCTTTGTATGATGGTGATCATGTTTGAGGGAGTACAGTAAGACGCAGTGTTTTTTGGGATCAGTGTGTTGATGTAGTACAGTAAGACACAGTGTATGGTGGAGATCTATATGTTGATGTGAGTACAGTAAGACGCAGTGTATGGGGGAGATTTTGTGTTGATGTGAGAAGTGACGTTGTGTATGATGGTGATCTATATGTTGAGGGAGTACAGTAAGACGCAGTGTATGGTGGGATCTGTGTGTTGATATGATACAGTAAGACGTTGTGTTATGGTGATCTATGTGTTGATGTGGTACAGTAAGCCCAGTGTTTTTTGGGGATCAGTGTTTGATGGGGTACAGAAAGACACGTTATGGGGGAGATCTTGTGTTGATGTAGTACAGTAAGACGCAGTGTATGGTGAATCTATGTGTTGATGTAGTACAGAAAGACGCAGTGTATGGGGGGAATCTATGTGTTGATGTAGTACAGTAAGACGTTGTGTATGGTGGAGATTTTGTTTTAGTGGTACAGTAAGACGCAGTGTATATAGAGATCTATGTGTTGATGTGGAAGTAAGACGCAGTGTATGGTGGAGATCTATGTGTTGATGTGAGTACAGTAAGACGCAGTGTATGGTGGAGATCTATGTGTTGATGTGATACAGAAAGACGTTTTTATGGTGGAGATATATGTGTTGATGTGGTATAGTAAGACGCAGTGTATGATGAGATCTATGTGTTGATGTGAGTACAGAAAGCCCAGTGTATGGGGGAGATCTATGTGTTGATGTAGTACAGAAAGACGATGTGTATGGTGGAATCTATGTGTTGATGTAGTACAGTAAGACATGTGTATGGTGGGGATCTATGTGTTGATGTGAGACAGTAAGACGTGTGTATGTAAGTCTATGTGTTGATGTAGTCAGAAAGACCAGTGTATGATGAATCTATGTGTTGATGTAGTTAGAAAAGATCAGTGTTGGTGGGATCTTGTGTTGATGTGAGTACAGTAAGACGATGTGTATGGGGGAGATCTATGTGTTGATGTGAGTACAGAAAGCCAGTGTATGGTGAATCTATGTGTTGATGTGAGTACAGTAAGACGCAGTGTATGATAGAGATCTATGTGTTATGTAGTACAGTAAGACACAGTGTATGGTGGAGATCTATGTGTTGATGGGTACAGTAGGAGTGTATGATAGAATTTTGTGTTGATGTGAGTACAGTAAGACGTGTTTGATGAGATCTATGTGTTGATGTGAGTACAGTAAGACGCAGTGTATGATGAGATTATGTGTTGATGGGGTACAGAAAGACAGTGTATGATAGAGATCTATGTGTTGATGTATACAGTAAGACCAGTGTATGGGGGAGATCTTGTGTTGATGTAGTACAGTAAGACCAGTGTATGGTGAATCTATGTTGATGAGTAATAAGACGCAGTGTATCATAGAGATCTATGTGTTGATGTGAGTACAGTAAGACGATGTGTATGGTAGTCTATGTTTTGAGGGAGTACAGTAAGACGCAGTGTATGGTGGGATCTATGTTTGATGTGGTACAGTAAGACGCAGTGTATGGTGGGATCTATGTTTGATGTGAGTACAGTAAGCCAGTTAGGGGGAGATCTATGTTTGATGTGAGTACAGTAAGACGATTGTATGGTGGGGATATATGTGTTGAGGGAGTACAGTAAGACGCAGTGTATGGTGGGATCTTGTGTTGATGTGAGTACAGTAAGACGCAGTGTATGGGAGATCATGTGTTGATGTGAGTACAGTGCCAGTGTATGGTGAATCTATTTTGATGTAGTACAGTAAAGCAGTGTATGGTGGAGATTTTGTGTTGATGTGAGTACAGTAAGACGTGTGTATGGTGGAGATCTTGTGTTGATGTAGTACAGTAAGACGCAGTGTATGGGGGAGATCTATGTGTTGATGTGAGTACAGAAAGCCAGTGTATGGTGGAATCTATGTGTTGATTTTTACAGTAAGACCGTGTATGGTAGTCTATGTGTTGATGTGGGAAAGACGTTGTGTATGGTGGAGATTAGTGTGTTGATGTGGTAATAACACGATGTGAGGTGGTGATCAGTGTGTTGATGTGATTGTACAGTAAGACAAAGGGTAAAGCGTTTAAAAGAGGGAAAAAAACCGGAATATCGACGAGCAATCATACTATAAAAAAATTAAAAACTCAGGTTTTGGGTTTGGGGGAAGTTCATTTGACTGTGTTTATCGGATTCTCAGCGTGTTGTTTTTGCAGACTTATTGAGAAAATAAACTTAACCCTAATTTACTTTGGGAAACTTTTCTGCATTAAAAAAGAAAAATCATTTTAAAATAAAAAAACCTTTTTAAACACGACATCCCCAGGATTACAAAAATACAGCAGAAAGAAATGCAATTCTTCGTTTGAATTTTAGAGTGTTGCCACATTCAATATATCCCCAAATCAGTTTCCCTTGTTCTCCTTGTTCTCAACAAGGTCATCTCTTCAGTTTAATGAAGTGGGAAATCGTTTTCCCACATTCAACAAATACCCAAACCAGTTCCCTTGTGTTTTCCCCTTGCTCTCACAACAAAGGGTCAGCTCTTTAAAATTAATAAGGGGGAAAGTCTAAAGTTTCATTAAACAAATAGCCAAATGACTTTTTGATTTTCACCTTTTCCCCAAAACATGGGGTCATCTCTTCAGCTGTAAAAAAAGTGGGAAATGGAAAGAAATGTTAAAAAAAAAAAAATTTTATTTACTTCCCTTTTAGAAACTAGTGACTCAGCAAAAATGTACTGACTTGTGAGAAATTTTTGAAAATAATTTGTACCTCAGAATTGGGTAAAAAAACCCCAATGCCCAAATAACTTATTAAGAATTTAAGCCTTCACTTTAAACCCGTTGAAATTTATATTGGGGGTCATGTCTAAATTTTAAAGGGATTCGGTTAAGAAGAAAAAAAAAAACACAAACGTGTTGACATCTGCGGAGGAGACTGAGCACATATGGATCTATTGAAGTACTACCACGTAGTTAGGGCCCGCGATAAAAATAAATTTTTAAACGATATTGGCAAGCGATAAAGATAATATTTAAAACGATAGTACACGAAGAAGCGTGACGTTTTTTTTACGATCCGTACGTCATTGTAATATTTTTAAACGATCCCTAATCCCTCATTAAATGTTTCATCCTAATCCATATTGGTTTCTTAAGCGATTCGTAATCATGTCATTGTGATGGTTTAATCGTTCTAATCCCGGGCATTGTGATGTTCTTAAGCGATTGTGATCATGTCATTTGATGTTCTTAAGCGTTTGTAATTTATTGCGATGTTCTTAATCGTTCCTAATCCCGGGCATTGTGATGTTCTTAAGCGATTCTAATCGGGCATTGCGATGTTTTTTAAACTATTCGTAATCCTATCATTGTGATGTTTTTAAAAAAAATGTATTATATTTTTTTGTAAAAATTAATTTCAGTTTCAGTTTTGGGAAAATCTTCATTCAATCGGGCTGTCTATAGGTGCTCCGATCCCTTCGCTGTATCTTCAGCCTCGATAACGCCTGTACCAATTCAATGTTGATTGATGAGCCCAGTCATGCGCATGTTTGCTTTTTTTATCTCTCAATCTTAATCCAAAACTCTTACAATCTAGATTGGTTTAGACCTAGATGAGTTTTTGGTTTAGATTACAGTTCTTGCCCAGTGGTTACCGAGGCCCAAATTTGGGGTGTAAAGAATAGAACCCTGTTACCTGCCATGCATGTCGTAAGAGGCGACTAAGGATTTTTTTCTGAAATCGGATACGTGTCCCCAAACGTGTGAAGTCATCGTTTAGGGGGCCCACCAAAAATTTTCAACTTACATTCTTGGCAAAAATAAACATATCCAAAGAGTGATTAAAATTGGTGTGAACGAACGGAAGAAGAAAAGATTTGTTCTGTTTGCGGGGCACTCTATGAGATCGTTCAGAATGTCAGATATATCCATTCCTTCCCCCCACCTTATCCCTCGTATGGTGAGAGCCAGCCCATGTCTGCCCCTTATTGCCATCATACCCGTTGTTCTTAGACCAACGATAAATTCAATCTGCAATTGTTGACCTTTGGTGATTCAGTAAATTATCTGTAAACCCAGCCCCGCCTCTACCTTTCGTATGATCATACTCGATAATCAACCAGCTTTCTCAAATTGATGAAAAAAACAATCAATAAATCACATAGGCAATTATTTGAAAATTTTGTACCGACAGTATTGACTGAATATTAGCTCATCGTCATCAAATAGCGTTTTCCAGCAGAACATTCCACCCTTACGTCATTGTAATTTATCTTTTTTTTTTCTCTCTCTCCCTCTCTCTCTCTCTCTCTCTCCTTTTCCCAAAAGTCCCGCTTTCAGCTCCTCGCAAATCATCATTTCATTAATTCCCTTTTTCGTGGTCTTCCTCTTCTCTTCTTCGCCTGGATGCTTTTCCCGATTGTCTTCTCTAACGAATCGTGTTTTTTATATTTTAAAATATTATAATGTTCTCTTCTTATTTGTTATCAAACAGTTTTCTTTGATTTTTATCTCTTTCTGGATAAATCTATTTTTCTCTTCTCTGCCGGTCTTCTGCTATTAAAAACCTCTGCTTTTTCCCTGTTTAAAAAAATCCCTTTTCACACTCCCTTATCACTGGGGAAAATGCATGCTTTTAGTATTGTGATTTTTTTTTTCCTATCAACCCTTTCATACTTTTAAAATGATTTATTTTTGTAAGGGTTTTTTTTTAAATTTAAATCATCACATTTTCCTTTCTTGTGAAAGTTAATCCCGATATTCAAAACTGTTCCCTTTTCTTTTTTTCTCCCTTATAAAAAAACAATATCCTTTTTTGTTTTTTTATACCTTTGTTTTTATTTCTTTTTTTTTGGGGGAGTTTTTCCCTTTAGATATAGATTTCCTTTTTTTCCCCTCTTCACTTGTGTTTAAATTTTTTCTTTTGCAACGTTGACAGTAATACTGTATCGTCAACCCCCTTAGTTCAGGTATTTTTTTTACTCCGATTATTAAAGGGTCGTGTTTTTTTTTTACTATCTCCTTTCATTTCTCATGATATTTTCTGCATATATTTTAAAAAGGTGACAGTAACATTGTCTTACTACCTGGGTTCTTATCAAACCAATCGATGTATCGTCGCATTTCTTATTTGCTACCACCTAGGTATATATAGCCGTATTGTCTTTCCAGACGGTCAATTGACAAGTGTTTTACTCTGACAACTTCTGAGTTTGCGCTTGTGTCACCCCCTTTTAGCTCATTCCTAAGTTTTTTTAAAGTTTTTCGCCTTTGCTAATGTTGTTTTTCCATAATTCGGTCAGCAAGTAGTTTTTTTAATTTATTGGACGAATGAAAATTGCTACAAACTTCCCCCTTTTTTAAAGGGACCCACAAATTTCACTGACAGCTAAAAAAAAGATGATCAACAGCATTTTCATACCTACTTTTTTTTACCCGACCAAACATGGACAATGAGCAAAGCGCAGTCCAAAAATAACTACATGGGGAAAAGCGCTGTGTTTTTGTTTTAAAAAGGGAAATAGCCGCACTAGCAATTCGACGATGATTTCTTCATCAAAAAAAGGCTGCCAGTGCTTGGGAATAAAATGCCAAAATTTATAAATTGGGGTTAGATGGTTAACTTTTAAAGTGATATGTGTTGATTTTCATCTCTGACATAAAACCATTCACCTTTATAATAAGAAATAGTCTCTAGGCACAAAAAAAGATACACATTATTATTTATGTATAAGGATTTTCATTTATTTTAATTTTAAACACGAGATAACGGAATATTCCAAATTAAACAAACAACACAAAATGTGTTGTTGATTGATTGATTGATTGATTGATTGATTGATTGATTGATTGATTGATTGATTAGACCTTTTCATTGACTTGGTGGGTAACCATGTGGCTCCGATCTCTTTCTTACACAGGAAGATCTCAGCGACAGTGCCCAACTTTAGCTCCGGCGAGGGTTCCCCATTGGTTTAGAAGATGGTGATAATATTTTTAGGTTTTATTCTTAATCTTTCTGAATTTTTTCTGGGCAGCAGCTTTCCAGCCTGTTATTCTCGATTTTTTAAATGCAAAAAGGGTTTTTTCTTCCGAAATCGGGACCTGCGTTTTATCGTCCGTCTCCCATAGAACTGGTACTTGTTCTACCTACATGAGATCAGGGGGGCCTGTCCCAAAAATTTCCTGACTCTCAGGAGGAAACCCAGTGGAAAAAGACCCCATCTAACCTCTACAACACAGAGACTACCTTTATCTTAGGAAGAAATTTAATAATGCAATAACATATTGTAAATCAAAAATACTACTGTTACTTGCAGCAGTTTGTTTGACTTTCCAACATTGAAGCTTAATCTTGGTTAAACGCCTCAGTTCAATCAGTCCAGACAAAAAAGTTACAGACTTCCTCTTCCCCTTTAAAAATCGTAAATTTATTTCTCTGTTGAATTCCCCCTATTTATCTCCCTTTGAGCTCTCTCTAAAGTTTCTTCATATTTCCCCATCAGAACTCAGTTGCAGACTTTTTTCTTTCTGCTGCAGAAAAAGGGAAAAACAAACATGGAAATGTGATTTAAAATGAGTAAAAAATTTTGAAATATTATATATTTTATATAGTAGATCATCATTGATCTTTTTCTCAAGACAATATTTTTTTGCCATAGTTTATTCTGTACTGAATCACAACGTTTTTTTGTGCTGGGAAAAAACCCATTTTTTTGTGGTAGTTCTTGACACAATTGCTGCAAATGAAACTGGAGCATCTAGGATGGGCCCTCTGCCCCTCGTTCTTTTGCCCCCATATGTGATGTTTTTTTTCTTTCTTTTAGAGACAAGACATCTTCCCCTCTTGGGCCCCCCCCACTTTTCTTTTTCTATCTGTTTAAGTTAGATCACGCTTGCAGGTGTCAATGTAGCGTTTTAAAATCTCCCCCTGATGTCATACTCTTGCAAGTTGAAACCCTATATACTATTATAGTAGATAGTATTAATAATATTATTGTTAGTTTTTCTTCTCGTATCTTTATACGTAACATAAGATTAGTGTTTTTATACCGCTCATCCCGCAACTCGTTCCAAATCTTCTATGGAAATGGTCAGATATTTCTCGCTCTCTCAGAAAAAGTTCGTTTTAGTCTTTCCCCATGGCGTTCTTTTTTTTTTTGGGCGGGCCCCCCCCTTAATGTCTGCTTTGTCTCTTTGTCATTTCTTCTCAGAGCATGCCCAACTATCTCCATCTTCTCCTATTATAACAGTTTTACTAGTGTTGGACATTTCTCTGCTCAACATGTAATCACGCCGGGTTCGCATTTGGGTAAGAATCAGGCAACACAACCCACTTGTTGTGGGGGCAGAGGTTTAGGCATTAATTTCTGGGCATCTGAGCATGATGTAATCATTTTTTGGGGTGGTTCGGTGATTCGACATTCGGAGCTCGTGGGCTTTCACTGCTCGGCAGGTGATTTTTAAGGGAAAACAGTGGTGGTTTTTCCGTGACTCAAGCAGTCTCACTATGGAAATCATGGCGGTTCAAGCGATGATTTGGCTAGAATCACAGACTTTTATCCCTGCATGTTTTCTCAGTGACTCAATGAATATGCTCAGGAAGTTTCAACAGGATGGGCTAGGAGACATTGGATAGAATCCTGGGGGGTCTAAGCGACAAAAATCAGTTTTTTTTGTACCGGGGCATGCAGGTGTAAGGGGAATGAACTGCGGATAGGCTTGCAGGTTTGGGTGCTGTCCAAACGGACGGCAATGGACCAGGCTGATTTATAAATTCCAAGGAGAAGGGCGTGTCATGATTCACGTAATGCGGGGAATCCACCCTCCAGCTGCAAGAACTCAAAGTTAAATTTTGGTGTAGCTCGACAAGAACGCTATGCTGGCAGACAAAGAAAAATTGTAAACCAACAAAGAACCGGTGCGTTGGTCGCCACACTATGGACATACTGGGGAAAATGGAGCCTTTGGACTAATTTGTTCGGCGTGATGGTGATCCGACGACTAAACAAAAAAAAAACTCGCATGTGGGGTATCTGCTTATAGACGGACCCGCCTGGTGACAGATAAGGGCGGGGTCTCGGTTCCTAAGACCATCAAAAATATGTTTTTCCCATGGTCGTAGGCGAACTCTGTGAAAGGGGCATTCGACCCCCAAAGGGGGCGCGACCCCAAGGGTTTAGAACCACTGCTCTAGAGCAAATTTTAGATCATCAAAAGAAACATGATCGGATGGCTGTGACCTGGATATCGCGGCTTCCAGATGGCCCGTTCCATTGAAAAGACGGGTACAAGTCACAGAACATTTGCGTAGCGTATATCACGCAAGTGTTGGCGAAACTTAACTAAGCTTTTTTCCAGTTCGCTTATTTATACCCTGTCACAACGTTTACAAGATTATATTCGGACTTGACATTAAACCATTGATTATCTTAGTACTTGCTCTTCTGATGTTTTAGTCTATATTTATATTTAAATGTGTATATGTTATATGTTATATTTGTGAATTTTTGTGTATATGTTAAATGTGTATATGTTATATGTGTATATTTAAAGTTATATATTTTTATTGTATATGTAAATGTCTATATTTATATGTGTATATTTATATTTATATGTAAATTTTATATGTTATATGTGTTATTTTTGTGTATATATTTTATGTGTATTGTTTTTATAAATATTTGATTTTATTTTTTATCTTCTTTTTCCTTCTATTTTTTCATTTTTTTCGTTATTCGTTTTTCCATATTTTCATTTTTGGACTTATAAAAGTTTGGTGAATTGGCTCTATAAAAGGGTCCTCCCCCCCTTTGGGGATAAGACACCACTTTTGTCTTAGTTAATAAAAAAAAGAAGCATAATTTTTTTTTTTTAATTTTTAATTTTGGGTGAAAGTGTGAAGTTCGGAAATTCCTCAATCGTCTTTTTTTCGTTGAGGCGAGTTTTTTTAAATGTGTTTATTGGGGCCTTTTGGGGTATGAACCCCCCCTTTGAAACGTTCAAATAGGAAATAAAAGATCTAAACCCCAACGCTGTGAATATCTGCTTGGCATGAAGATGTAGGATATCAAAATGAAAAATAACAATTAACCTTTTAGAAAATCTTCGCTCCATATCGGCATTTTCAAACCTCTGTGATTTTTATGTCATCTAACCCAACATTGTCCAGTTATGGGCCCACAAGTAGATCACATCCGATTTCTTTGCTTTTTTTTTCTGAGTAGCATCCCCGGGCATACATCAGTTGTCTCTTGACAAGCATTGTAGGTTGAATGGTCTATTCTTTGCTTCCATTCTGGACCTACCCCATTCTTTCGGGGAAATCATTTTAAAAAAGTTTAATTTTTTGGGAAGTATGTTTCTTTTTATTTTCCTGACTTACAAATGTTTAAAAAAGTTTAATTTTTTGGGAGAATATGTTTCTTTTTATTTTCCTGAAGTTACAAATTTTAAAAAAGTTTAATTTTGGTAGAGTATTTTTTTTTTACCACGTTACAAATGTTTAAAAAAGTTTAATTTTTGTAAAAAGGGATGTTTCTTTTTATTTTTCCCGACTTAAAATTTTAAAAGAGAATATTCCCCAAAAATATATAGACTGCAGTAAAACTTTTTTATTTTGTGAAAATTTTGACATTTTTTTTGCAACTCTTCTTTGACGTCTAGGTAATCATTGTTTTAAATTTTTAAAACTACAGTACTTTTTATTGTTTTTGTCAAACGAATGAAGGTCTAATATTATTACTGTGGGAACTAACAATTTAAGTTGTGATACTATTTTTAAAAAAAATTTGAAAAAAAAACATTTTTTAAAGGACATAATAGTAAGTAAAATCCATCTCTAAAACATTTAGATTGTCACTCCCCCTTTTCAATATAGTTTTTTTAGTTATGGGGACTTAACAACCCCCTCCTTTCTTTTATTGTTCCCTGGCAATCACTATTTTACATCATGTCCCTATTGATACTGGTGACGGGTTAAAAAAAGGTTCTCTTATAATATTTCTTCTAGCTGTCATCATGTCCGCTATTGATACTGGTGACTTGTTAAACAGGTTTCTTATAATATTTCTTCTAGCTGTCCCAAACCTCTCCCCCATCGCCCAACATCCCCCCCACACTCCGTCAACACCCTCCCTTCCTCCACCAACACTCACACATATAACATTACCTGACAAATGACTATAAAATTAGTGTTGAATCTTTAAAATTTTCCTTTACATCAACGACTGTTAAACAAATATATAAACATTTTTCATCAAACATCTAAATAAACTGACAATATTCGACGTTCACGCTGCAAATTATATAATTTTTAAAACAAACTAAAATTTTCTATTCCAAATTTGTATCAATCTAACATATATCAGCGGGTTTATCAATCCTACATATTCGGAGTTTATCAATCCCAACATATATCAGCGAGTTGTATCAATCCCCAACATATTTCAGTTAGGTTGTATCAATCTAACATATGTCAGCGAGTTGTATCAATCCAACATATGTGGAGTTTATCAATCCCAACATTTTCAGTTAGAGTTTATCAATCCTAACATATGTCAGCGAGGTTTATCAGTCCTAAATATTTCAGTTAGAGTTTATCAATCCCAACATATGTCGGGGTTGGAAAAAGCTAATGAAAAGAAATAAGTTGAATGCATTTAATAATGGATGTTTCGAAAAAAAATGAAAATAAAGTGAGACAATCCCGGAGAAGTGATGAAATCGGGAAAATTTTGGTCAACCACTAATAACAACTGTATAGGAATTTGTATGCCAGATGCCTCCCTCTGCAGCCGTCATCTCAAACAATCAGTTCTCCTGAATCCATCTTCTCCTGGTCTTCCCTTTTCTTCTTTTTCGGGTTCCTCCTTCCATGCAATCTCTTCTCCAAACCCTTAATTTCTTTCATGTCCCAAAATTCTTCAATTTTCTCATTTTTTTTAACATCAAGTTTTCTTTGATTGTGATTCTTTCTGGATAATTTTTTTGTTCTCTTCTCTGTTCATGATATCGGGTGACTCTTCTCAACACTTATATACAAAAACGAAAATTTTTTCCCTGGGTAGTTAAACCATGCTTCTCCCCATACTTCCCCTGGGAATATGCATGCTCTTAGTATTCTGATCTTTGTTTTCTAACAGTTCCATTCCATACTGTTTTTAGTTGTTTAATTTTTTTAAACCATGTTTGTTCTTCATTTAATTTCCTTCTTCCAATTTCTATCTGTTGTTAGCAGTGAACGGAGATATTCAAAACTGTTCACATTTTCTATTTCTCTCGCTGCTAAAAATATCTTTTGTCGTATACAAATCTCAAAGTTATTTATCAAACTTTCTTCTTGTTGTATCTGACTATCAGTCCATGCATACAAGATCCAAAATGGTAAGTTTCCGTATGAGTGGATGTCCTCTATCTAACCTCCAGAGTCTTACGTGGATCTATTGTCCTGGACATGCGAGTATTTGCGGCAGAGAGGGAGCATGCTTGCATCAACAACACCGATAGTTGGGGAGTTGAAGATATATAAGGGAGATGTTCTTCGGTCTCTTCGCGACTGCCTGTTGGATGAAGCCACTAAAATAAATATTGAATTGATCCCGCGATGTAAACAGTTTGGAATTACCCATTAAACAACTAGAACTGGATGCCTGAGGAGCAGTGTGAGGAGTGTGTTTAATCAGCGAGTCAATTCTTTACTATATGCAAGCCCGAGTCTTTTTGGTGCGTGGGAAATGCAAGAATTGTTTAAAATAAACACGGAATTCGTCCTGAATGTTGCTATTTTTGTCATCAATGTATTAAATGTCTGTAAACAAGAATTTTCTTCAACCATGTCAATGGATGCGTTAAATATATAGCACAAAGAAGGAAACTTTTAGATGGTATGATTGTTTGAATGGCAAAAATTATTTTGTAGCGTCGGGAACATGTGTAATTCACATGCAAGTTTTCAAGTTATTTCATCAAATGGTTACAAAGATACACATTTTTATCTGTGGGCATGACAAGTTGAACGGACTATAGTGCTCTTTGTGGTAATCTTGATGCATGTCTAAATCATTTGAACTGCTGTTTTTTAATATATTGTAGCACCAGCAAGGATCCCACTCTTCTTCTGATTTCATTTTTTTCTGATCTTATCTCTTCTTGTAACATTTAGAATTCGTTGTAAACACTTCATTTCTTTCGTTTGGACTCTTCTTTCTATCTGTTGTCTACATTTTCATCTACAATTTCATCTTCTCACAGTTTTAGAATTTAGAAAATGAGCATAAAACTTACCCTTACTACAATCGCTTTCCCAAAAGTGGGCTTTACAACCATCCAAACATTTCTGCTCTTGTGGCATTGATTACTGGCACAGTTTTCCGGACATTTGTTTCCACATTCGTGTCCATAGAAACCTTTACTGCAGACTTTGAGAATGAAGATTTATATATGTTAGTTGGTAGAATCGTGAGATAGATAATGTGTCGTCATGTTTGTAGAGAAATAAGATTTATATATGTTAGTTGGTAGAATCGTGAGATAGATAATGTGTCGGTCGTTGTTTGTAGAGAATAAGATTTATATGTAGTTGGTAGAATCGTGAGATAGATAATGTGTCGGTCGATGTTTGTAGAGAAATAAGATTTATATATGCTAGTTGGTAGAATCGTGTGATGGATAATGTGTCGGTCGATGTTTGTAGAGAAATAAGATTTATATATGCTAGTTGGTAGAATAGTGGGATGGATAATGTTGTCGTCGATGTTTGTAGAGAAATAAGATTTATATATGCTAGTTGATAGAATCGTATGCTGGAAAAATGTGTCGGTCGATGTTTATAGAGAAATAAGATTTATATATGCTAGTTGATAGAATCGTATGCTGGATAATGTGTCGGTCGATGTTTATAGAGAAATAAGATTTATATATGCAAGTTGGTAGAATCGTGGGATGGATAATTTTCGGATCGATGTTTGTAGAGAAATTCTTCTTCTTCTTCTTCTTCTTCAGCGATCTCTGGTTATGCGCTTAATTTACTGTGGACCACAAACTGGGCAGACAGCTTCACGTCTGTCAGGTTTCCCCAAAGCTTAGTTTTCAGGTCGACTGGTGTGGCCACATGTTGCTTCTCAGCTCACACAGAAGAGGACAGTCTTGCAGGATATGCTCTGGTGTCTGTTCTGCCTGCTGACACTGGCAGAGAGCTGTTTGACTTATTCCTAGTCTGTATAAGTGTTTGTTGAGTCTGCAGTGTCCGGTGCGTAGTCGAAATATAATGACCTGGTCTGTTCTGCTTAGGTCTTTGAGGGAGTCTTTTCCATAATCATATCCAGTGTTTGTCTTCCAGTCTACTGCAGATTTTTCTGTATGAGGGTTTTGACCTCTTGAAAGACAAGGGTTGGTAAATTTGCTCTTTGGCACTGCCCTCCTTAGCTAAGACATCAGCACTCTCATTGCCTGCAATGCCACAGTGAGATGGAATCCACTGCAAGTGAATTTCTGCCTTTTCTGAAAGCTGAGCAAGTTCTTTTTGTAGTTTTTGTACTGTGCTATCAGTGGATTTAGCCTCCAGGGCTTGTATAGCTGACAATGAGTCTGTAAGAAATACCATCTTGCTTGCAGCTGCTTGCAGCTTATTCATGTGCTGTGCTGCCATCAGAAGGGCTATGAGTTCTGCTTTGTAGTTGGAACATATTCTTCCAGTAGGAGCCGCTAGAGACACAGTGGTAGCATCTGGGTCCCTAATGTACACTCCTGCTCCACCATTCATGGTTGCCTCCATTGCCGATCCATCTGTGTAGATTCTTATCCAGCTGTCTTCTGGAAACATGAAATGGAGATGTTCCATTGTAATTGCTTTTTTCACTAGATTGGGCTCGGCATCTTTGCTTAATAATTTAGGGATGGAGGTTGAGAAGTTTAGTGGTACTGAGTCTGGTTCCCAGTGATAAAAAAGCAATTCTTCAGGTATGGAATTATGATTTAGCAGTTCCAAGTATGACTTTCCTATTTCTTTGCTTTGTGGTTTAGACTTGTGCGCTTTAGTCTGTTCTTTGTTCTAGCCGCCATTTTTCATGCAGTGGATGGTGAGGCATTCTTTTGATCCTTTCAGTCTGTAGAATCACTTTTCTCCTTCTTCTGTCTTCCAAGGGCTGGATGTTGGCTGCCTTTTCCATTTCTACAATTGATGTAGATTTCATGGCTCCCAAAATAGTACGCAGACACCTTTTTGTGTTTTTCCAGTATCGATTTGTTTGAATGGGCTGCTGATATCCATGTCGATGATGCATATTCGAGGGTCGGTCTAACTGCACCAGTGTACACCTGACTCAGGATTCGAATATCAGCTCCCAGGTAGTTCCAGCCAGCTTCCGCATCACACTTTGTTTCCTCATAGCCTTCTGTTTGTTTCCATTATGTGATGTTTCCATGTCAGACGACTGTTAACCCCAAAAAGGTTGGAGTATGGGACGGGGAACGATATCATCGTTAAATTTCAGTCTGAAGTGTTCTTCCTTTGTTGACAATGAGAAAAGCGTTGCTATAGTTTTGCCCGGTTTATTTCTAGACCCCATTTACTTGCCCACATTATGACGCTGTTCAGGCTGGCCTGGAGTTTAAAGATGGCAGGACCCAGAAACTCGGAGGTGTACCACACATCTAGATCATCAGCATGGAGAGAGTGTGATACATGTCTGGGCAGAGTTTGTGGCAGATCATTAATATATACCGGGAAAAGCAATGGGGACAGTACGCTCCTGTGGGACTCCTGCTCTTAATTGAATCTGGGACTGTGCACTCCATCCAATTTACAGATGCTTGTCTATGGGTAAGAAAGTCTTTTATCCAATAGTACATTCTACCCGTATTCCACTGCGTAAGAGCTTGAGTAGCAAACCATCTTTCCAGACTTTGTCGAAGGTCTTAGACATGTCGAAGAACACTGTGAGGTTTTCTCTTTTTTTGGAAGCCATTTTCTATGTCCTGTGCGAGGTATGCCACTTGGTCATCAGTGCTTCTATGCTGCCTGTAGCCTGTCTGGGCTGGATCCAGTTTATGGTTGAATTCTAAAAACCACTAGAGTCTAGTGGTTATCACTCTCTCCAGCAGTTTTGCAGTGCAACAGCAAACTTATAGGTCTGTAGCTCTGCGGGTCCTTTTTGTCTTTTCCACTTTTGAAAATTGGGTGGATTGTGGCATTTTCCAGATGTCTGGGACTCTCCCCCTGTCTCCAACTATTGTTAAAAATCTGGAGTAGAAGACTCTGTGCTATTGGGCCTATTTGTTTGAGCATGTCGTTTGATACTCCATCTGGTCCCGGGGCCTTTTACGATTGAGCTTTTCAGTGCTTCTGCAGCTCAGTCATGTGATGTCTACCTCCATACAGGGTTCACTTGTTGCTTTTTTGAATGTAGCATTTATCTCACTGACTCTTTCCCTTGCTCCCGACTTATTGAGCATGAGCTTTCTTGCTTGTAACACTGGGCCATCAGGGGGGCTGCTCGCTTTCCTGTGAGAAGTTGTTCTCCTTGCTGGAGAACTGTTTTCCTCTAGATGGGTTGTCATCGTTCAGGCTTTTGTAAGTCTCCACAACTTTTGAGTATCTTTTCCATGTTCAAAGAGGCTGTCTTTCTTTCCAGGATTTTCTACACTGCTGGTTTCTTTCTCTAACATAAGGGCCCTTGCTCTATTGTGTTGCATTACATTTGGTCCGTTGGTGCGAGTTCCATTGTATTTCTGGCACTGCAAAGCGAGCTATGGAGAACTTCCATCTCTGGTGTCCAATATGGCTTGTAGTTTTTTTCCTCCCTCTGGGTATAGCCTTTTTGCAGCATCTAAAATGGCTTTATTGAATGAACGTGCATCTCTGTCCACTTTTCTTGATTGATTAATTTCTTTACAGTACTTGTCTGCTAGTTCTTGAAATAGCTTCCAGTCTGCCTTTTTGTAATTCCAACTAGGGCAGAGTTTGTAAGTTCCTCCTTGTTAATGTTATTTATGAGGAGTTTCACTGGTCTATGGTCACTACCTCCAATCTGGTCGCAGACTTGCCTTTCGGTTATCCTGTGAATGTCGTCTGTAGCAAAGCCAGATCTGGGGTGCTTGTTGTGCGCCACCGTCGTGAGTAACATGTGTGAGGATCATCTGGGTGGTTGAGAATGGTGAGACTGTTTTTGATCAGCCATTCTTCAAGGCTTCACCTCGAGGATCTAGCGTGTCATAGCCCCAGCTTGGTGAGTGGCTGTTGAAGTCTCCTACTATAAGCAAGTTGTCATCTTGAACTTTGATAGCTTCCAGCTCAGTTTGAATGGAGGGTTGTGAGTATATATTGTATAGTGTCATCTTAGTGTTGTTGATAAGGAGTTGAACAGCTATGAATTCTGTGCTCATCTGATTGGACCTGTGAAGTTCAACTGCCGGTATGGAATTACGAACTAGTGTTACTACTCCACCCTTATGTCTATTTTCTCTATCCTGACGGAAGGTTTCAAATCCTCTAATGCTGAATCTATTTCCCGGATTAAAAGGGCGTCTCTTGGGTACAGCAGATGTCAATCTTTTCTGCTCGCAGACGTTCCTCTAGCTCTCGTTTTTTTTTGGTTACCCCTTCTGCATTCCATTGCATAATTGTGAGGGGTGAAAGTTTGTCCTTCCTGCCAGTAGTAATACCCTGTCCTCCCTGGCTTTGCAAGAATCAACAGGGCCGCCAGTAGCTATGGGTGGACCCCTTCGAGGCAGGGGGTCCGTCCCACCACCACCTGGCTGTTTCCCATGGTGGTGGCACCACAGTATATAAATATTTGCGCATGGCCATTTGAGTTGTTCGTATGTGTCGATTCCTCCCCGCCAATAATGGCTGACACATTCCGTTTCTGAGGACATCTTTTTTGAGGTTGTTCTCTAGACAGTTGCAGTCCCCTGCTGACGAGATCTGTCTTCCGGGGTTTGTCTGGAGTCGTCCTACTCTAGATGACTTCAGCCTTCTGTTGCCGGGCTCACCAACCCAGGCTTTTTGCAGGGTGTGCTCCCTGGACACTGTAGTTTAATCCCTTATGCTTAAGGGAAAGTGTCATAGAAGTAGAAGACAAGACAAGAAAAAGGATGTCCTCCTCAAGAGAGAGGGAGAGGACAAGTGCTATTTGTCCCATAGCTGGGGGGTGGGTTGGTTGCAGCCAGAGCATTTACCACTCGCCGGTGGGTTCTGCACTGTCACCTTATGAGGCCCCATCCTGCTCCTGCCTTTGGTCTGGCCTTTCACCTTCAGTCTGTTCGGCTTGGTTAGACCTGCCAGGAGTTAGACTCCCGCCGACATAGCCTGAAGGATCCTAAAGGCACACAAACCCTCCAACCACGATAAGGTAGGCTAATATGGAGGGGGTAGAGAAATAAGATTTATATATTGTAGTTGGTAGAATAGTGGGATGGATAATGTGTCGGTCGATGTTTGTAGAGAAATAAGATTTATATATTGTAGTTGGTAGAATAGTGGGATGGATAATGTGTCGGTCGATGTTTGTAGAGAAATAAGATTTATATATTGTAGTTGGTAGAATAGTGAGATAGATAATGTGTCGGTCGATGTTTGTAGAGAAATAAGATTTATATTTGCTAGTTGGTAGAATCGTGGGATAGATAATGTGTCGGTCGATGTTTGTAGAGAAATAAGATTTATATATGCTAGTTGGTAGAATCGTGGGATGGATAATGTGTCGGTCGATGTTTGTAGAGAAATAAGATTTATATATGCTAGTTGGTAGAATCGTGGGATGGATAATGTGTCGGTCGATGTTTGTAGAGAAATAAGATTTATATATGCTAGTTGGTAGAATCGTGGGATGGATAATGTGTCGGTGGTTTGTTTCTGTTTTTTTAGAGAAATTAGCGTGTGGGTCGATGTTTTTAGAGAAATTAGCTTGTGGGTCGATGTTTTTAGAGAAATTAGCGTATAGGTAGATGTTTATAGAGAAATAATCGTATAAGTCGATGTTTATAGAAAACTAGTGTGTCGGTCGTTAATCGTGTAGGCGCTAGCATGACAAAAAAAATAGAAGAGGATGAAGAAGAGCAGAAGAAAGAAAGGAGAAGAACAAGTAGAAATGGAATAAGAAGAAAAAAAAGGAGAAGACGAAGGAGAAGAGGAGAACGAGAAGGGTTAGAGAAGATAAAAGAGAAAGAAGAAGAAAGAAGGAGAGACGAAGAAGAAGAAAGTAGAACAAGAAGTAAAAGAAAGGGTAAAGAAGAGAAGATTGAGAAGAAGAATGAGAAGAAGGGTGAGAAGAAGAGAAGAAGAAATTGGAGAAAAGAGAAAAAGAGAAGAAAGAGAAGAAAAAGGGGAGAAAAAGAGACGAAATAGAAAAATAAAGAGAAGGGGGAGAAAGAAAAGAAGGAGCAGATTAAATAAAAGAACTAGAATAGAAAGAAGAATGTTTCTCTTAGTTCTTCCTCCTCCCAGATCCGAAACATTCAATAGAATAATGTTACCTTCATTACACAAGTCTCCTTGATATCCATCTTGACAACCATTTCTACATTCTCCAGTCACTTGATCACACAATTGATCAGTACAATTTCTTGAGCATACAAACGTACAATTACTACAATAGAACCCATCATCACAGTCTGTGAAATTATATCATAAGTGAACAGCTATACTACTACCTATGTCAACTTTACCATCATCAACATCATCATCGGTTTACAACTACAAAGATAATTAATACCTGTATCAATCAATCAAATGTCATGCCTGCTGGCATAGGCAATCATGTCTCTCCACAACTCACTCCTTGATTCAATTAATCAATTCTGACTTCGATATTTTGTAAAACCACAATGTCAGACCATCCAGCATCTCCCTCTGTCCGTATACATTGTTTATTTACAGTAGATAGAGCATGCACTTCAGTTTGAGTTTCAGTTTGACATATCTTCATTGCGCTCCGGACATGTCTCAGGTGCTCTGATCTCCTTTGTAATATCTCTAACAGCATCCAACGACTAACCGTACCAGTTCTTCAGCTTGGAATATCTTAACTGAGTGAACTAATGTATTCATTCATTAAGAAATTCGTGAGTGAATGGATGAGTGAATTAATTAGAACATGAGTTAATGAATGGATGAGTGAATGAATGAGTGAAAGAATGAGTGACCGAGGAATAAATGAGTGAATAAGTGAATGAATGGATGGGTGGCCGAGTAATAAATGAGTGAATTAGTGAGTGAATGAATAAGTGAATGAATAAATGAGTGAATGGGTGAGTGAATGAATAAATGAGTGAATGAATGAATGAGTGAGTGAATAAATGAGTGAATGAATGAGTGAATGAGTGAATGAATGAGTGAACGAATAAATGAGTGAATGAATAAATGAGTTAATGAGTGAATGAATAAATGAGTGAATGCGTGAGTGAATGAATAAATGAGTGAATGAATGAGTGAATGAATAAATGAGTGAATGAATAAATGAGTGAATGAATGAATAAGTGAGTGAATGAATGAGTGAATGAATAAATGAGTGAATGGGTGAGTGAATGAATAAATGAGTGAATGAATGAATGAGTGAATGAATGAATGAGTGAATGAATAAATGAGTGAATGAATAAATGAGTGAATGAATTAGTGAATGAATGAATGAATGGGTGTGAGGAATAAATGAGTGAATAAATAAATGAGTGAATAAATCAATGAGTGAATTAATAAATGAAAGAATGAATGAGTTAATGAATGAATGAGTGTGTGGATGGATGCGTGAAAGAATGAGTGAAAAAATTAATGAATGAATGAGTGAAGGAATGAGTGAACGAATGAGGGATTGAATGGATAGCCGAGGAAATAAATTAAGGAATGAATGAATGAGTGAGTGAATGAATAAATGAAAGAAGGAATACATTTTATTAATATACATAGAACAGATATGATTAGTCGTTACAAGCTGTTAGAGATATTGGGAGGAGATCGAACCACTACAGACATGTCTGAAGTACTGTGATTTCTTTCGGATTATTGTCCGACCTCTATGAACTCAGACGTAGTCATGGCATCTGATATGGTGCATCTGACTGAATTTTGCGTAAAGGTTTGTTTTCTTTATCATCAGTATCCCTAGTAAGTCATTTGAACCTTACTTCGCCATCAGAAGTACTTGTAATTTAAATCACCAAGTAAAGGATCAGGGTTTTCTGTAATTCAAACGCGTACCGTGTGTACATCGAGAATTCTTATTTTTTTTTTTTTTTTTGAATTACATATTCTCATTTGGTAGAATCAATTTATTCATCATTTGAATTTCAAACAAAATTATGTAGTCATATATGCTTCAAATCCAATTAGATTCGCTAGAAATAAAAAGAGTACAGCAAAACTTACAAGGTGGGCAAATAATTACAAAAATATGTAAGAGGCAACTGAGGTAGGGTCTAGAAAGCTACCCTAGAAGCTACACATACAATCACTCTTTGAATCGGTTCACAAGGAGTGGTCGATATGGAGATTTCAACGAAGTTAACTTAAGTCATTTTCTAAATACGACTACAAAGAAATGTTAATTGTTTCAGGAGTTTGTTTAACACAAATTAACAATATGGGTTAATGTCATGTTGGCCCTTGACTACCCATTTTATTTGTTGTACTTACAAATGATTTATTAGTTGTCTTGTGTTCTCAAATGATCAGAGATATGGAACAATGTTGGCAGACAGATACAATAAATTGCACAAGATTCCTCAAATCTAGCTATAGTATATATAATATATATAAACAATCCATTCAGTTAGGAGTCATTACTTTTAGTACAAATTTGCCTCAAAAAATGATATCAGGATACTTGCTCGACAATGAGGGCATTAAGAAGTGTGATTTCAACCCAGGAGCGATTGTATGTTGTGCTATGCACTTACAATTAGCTAGCACATCTTCGAACGCTCCACATCAACCATATGTTAACCACGCATGATTTGTATGTGATCTGAGCCTAATGGTGATTGTACACTGCACCAGTTATGCACCTACTAGTAGGTCATCCGATCTCTGCGATGCTTTTTATTTACTACTTCTATGCCCCCTCATGCAGGCAGTGGCAACATGTAGGATTACAACTAGACATCTAATAAGTATAGTCTAGATATGTTTATACAAGAAAACCAAGAAAAGTAGTAATACGAGGGATCGAGAATTCTTAGTCAAAGCTGAACTCGAACCCCGGATTTTTCACTCACCAACTTCGCTATCGACGACTCGGACCTTTCCGGAGTGTTGTGATAATGCTACCCAATAATCACATTGATATTATATACGAAGAAACAGAAAGATATTATCGTTGAAGTGTATGATCCGCTCTCACCTACATATGGCACATCATGATGACGATGTCAATAAATAAATATGAAAAATAGAGTTGAGGATGTGTGTGTGTGTGTTCGAAATGTTTACAATACTTCCTAACAAGCTAAAAACTCGAAATGTGTCATCTGGGTTATTCAAATGTATCCATTCATGACGTGTTATGGGACGTAATTCCAAGTTATATAGTATTATCATTATCAAGGTGCGTATCCTTTATAGGACGTTGCTCTCTTTGCTGCGCATCTGAAACTCAATGTCTCTAGCCAGTTCACCCACTTCGCTGATGGTCATATTCATGGTTTCTTTAATATCGTGAAGCTATCTTCTTCTTGGTCTGCCTCTGCGTCCTGGGACCCTGCCCTCTAACATTGTTCTCTCCAGACCATCGTGACGCTTGATGTGACCAAAGTATCTAATTTTTCTGTATAGTTTATCAGCCAATTATCTTTAACATTCAGTTCTTTCAGGACATCAGTTTTCTTTCTTTTTTCTGTCAGTTGTATTCGTAGGATCTTTCTGTAGCATTTCGTTTCGAAGGACTGGATTTTCGTTCTTGTTGTTTGTGTAATGGACCATTATTTACAACCATAAATAGCCACTGGAGAAGTGCATGTTCTCAGCATATAGTTTTATAGTTAAATTTTAAAAATTATAATTTCAATGTTAAATCAATCCTAACATATGCCAGTGAGAGTTCGAAAGTATGTAAAAATATAGAACGTAAGTTTAATACATTTGTAAATAAGATACATTTACTGATATGAATAAAGTATCTTGTATCTACACAAACAAAAATAATGTGTTTTATTATTTGTATATTTCTTGTTTATTTAGATTCAGTACAAAACGTGAATAGTAAAAAATACAGAGAGTAACGATAACAAAAATGTGACGGTAACAATAGTGGATATATGTATATAAATATATATATATAATCGTCTCTTGCCGTTATACGTTCGTATTTCCTGCAAGTAATTTCTCCATACCGCTCTGTCCTGTGAAACTTGTTAGATCTCTTCCGCGGAACTGTGTTCGATATTTCTTGCCTGTCTTAATGAAGTTCGTTCTAGGGTTTCCCTAGATCTTCCTCTTTTTCTTGAACCAGTTGCCGCCCACTTCAATACCTGCTTTTGTATTCTTTGATCATTTCTTCTAAGGTAGGGCCAACATATCTCCATCTTCTCCTTCTTATAACAGTTGTTACTAGTGTTTGACCAGATATTTCTTCTCAAGGTATGGCCAACATATCTCCATCTTCTCCTTCTTATAATAGTTGTTACTAGTGGTTGACCAAATATTTCTTTGATGTCATCACTTCTCCTGAATTCTTCCAATTTTACGTAAATTGTTTTTCGCAGACAATTATTTTCAAATGCATTCAACTAACTTTCTATATCTTTTCTCATCCCTAGCTTGCATAAGTTAAGATTAATACAACATTTAAATTGAAAATTCGTAATTTAGTTTTAAAACTATACAACTTGCAGTTCCATATTTAATTTAGACTTTTAAAAGCTGATGTTGCTTTGCCAATTCGTAATATAATTTCTTTTTAAATATTTCCAGTTCTTTCAAAATCTGGCAAAATGAATCCACACCACAACAGTGGAAAGATGGTGTTATTTTCAAATTACCTAAAAAGGAGATTTGTCTGATTGTAATAACTGGCGTGGGATCACCCTACTGTCAGTGCCAGGAAAACTTTTTGTAGCATGTTACTCGAGAGACTGAAAAAGTCTATAGACGAAAGGCTAAGAGAAGAACAAGCAGGGTTTAGACCAAAACGAGCATGCATAGATCACATCTTCACACTAAGAATAATCATTGAAGAGTTCGTAGAATTTCAATCGAATTTAATCATCAACTTTGTTGATTTTCAGAAAGTTTTTGACAGTATTCACCGTCCTACGCTTTGGAAACTACTCAAAACTACGGTTTCCTACTAAATTCATCAACATCATAAAATCCTTCTACAGTGAATCGCGCTGCAGTGTAAGAACAGATTTCGGTAACTCTGACTGGTTCCCAGTGGATACAGGAGTGAAACAAGGCTGCGTCTTATCGCCAATGCTCTTTGGAATAGCAATTGACTGGGTCATGCGAAAATGCACAAATAACGCAAATATGGGCATCAAATGGGTTGATAAAATTTTAGAAGACCTTGATTTTGCCGACGATATAGCCCTTTTGAGTTCATCACACCAAGATATTCAAATGAAAACAAACCTTCTCCAAAATATCTCAGGACAAATTGGTCTCCAAATCAACACCACAAAAACAAAAATTGTTGACCTTACCAGCAGTCCAGAAAATATCCAACTAAAAACTACACTCTTGAAAAAGTCAAAAGTTTTACATACCTAGGGAGTATGATGACATCTACGGGGATACAGCGCCAGAAATTCCATACAGAATCGCATTGGCATCAAGTGCTTTTAACAAATTGTCAAATATATGGAAGTCCAACTCACTCAGCAAGCACTTAAAATTAAAGATCTTTAACTCTTGTGTGATTCCAGTATTAACTTATGGATGCGAGAGTTGGAAAGCAACAAAAGCTCTAGAAAGAAAATTAGATAACTTTGAGAATAAATGTCTTAGAAGAATACTGAACCTCAAATGGTCAGATTTCAGACCTAATACACAAATAAGACAAGAGACCAAGCAAGAAAATGTATCAAATTTTATAAGAAAGCGCGGCTGGAACTACATCGGCCACACACTTAGAATGGATGAGAGAAGACTCCTTACCAATCCCTCATATGGACACCAGAGGGAAAAAGAAAACGAGGAAAACCAAGAGAGACTCTGCGTAGAACCATCACCAGAGAGGCTCAACGATGGGCCTAGTAAACATTACAGACCTAAAACAGATAGCAACGAACCGCGAGACATGGAGAGCTATGACCTCTGCCCTATGCGCCGCCCACAGGCCCAAGAGGAAAGACTAACTAACAATCAAAATTGCTACCTAAATAGGTGAACTGCTCATATAGTATGTATAAAAGCAATTAAAATATTAACTATTAATTCACAATTATAAATCATTTTTAAACATTCATTACGTAATTTTTAAAATATAATAAAGAAATCATTAAAAAATCATCTAGTTCCCTAGCTCATTCCGTAACTATTTATGTTATTGAAACATTCCATTTGTATTTCATTAAAACATTATGTATGTATGTCATTGACATATTCTGTCAAATAAGAATGAGAAAATTAAAGTATTTTGAACAAAGGGTTGGAGAAGATCATCATGGAATTGGGCATGTGGGCAAAGAGGAGAACAGGAAGATCATGGAGAAGATGCATTCAGGATGTAACTGATGGTTTGAGCATGGCGGCTGCAGAGGCTTACGAGAGAAATTCCGAAGGACTGTTAAGAGAGCAAAGTTCTGCTGAGGACAAGTTATTGCATGATGATGCTATTCTGTAATATAGATATAAAACATTATTTAAATTGAATAATTACAGCAGCAAAAACTGGGAAATAATATTTATAAATAAACAGGAAAGTTTTAAAGTTAGTTCAGTATTTAAAAGTACAACAACACCAAGTCACACTAGATGCCAGTTTATATGTTAGATAGATATAAATATTTATATATACATTTATATTGATGAAAACATTGTTAAATTTTACATTATTAATATAAGGGGGAGACTGTAGTAAAACTCATGAAGCATGGGCAACACGTAAAATAAAGTACTTCTAGTTTTACAAAGTAAAAATACGTCAGAAAAGAACCCTTTTTCATTCCTTGAGATATATTGGATAATACCGTGTTAAGCCTGGATTTATCGTTGACTGTCGACCCACGAGTAGTGATATGGTCAACATCACGCCGGTCATCTTGGTGTGTACTCACAGTGATCTTTAAGTAATTTGATAACTTTTTTCAACGCAGTGCATGGACGGTAAATAAATTCACAATAGTCAGCCATTGTGTTTTTCGATCGAATCGATGAAACGGAGTGTAAACAACTTGCTTCATATGAAATGTGTGTCATTCATATAGTAAAACCGATAATTCTACGTGTAACTGTAACATATTCTACAGATCTGGAATATTCTATGATTATATGTTAAGTAGAGGCTATTTGAACAAATTTTTTTCTGATGGTCACTACTAATTTTTTTACCTTGTCCAGAGGGTACTATCATAAACAGCGTATTTGGTCAACTTACACAATAACATTACTTGAACTTGTACATTTTCATTACTAGAAACATTTCTCTCTCTTCCATAGGCAACTTTACATCCGGGCTACTTCTCTAACGTACAAAACTTCTTATTTCCCTGTGCTACGAAGCGGGTTTGCTTTCGACGTCCATAACAACCGGTGCATTTTGTACATTCTCGTGAATATTTTTCGCCATTTTACTTGTGTCAACGATATCCAGAAATCCTAAATAAAAATGTTATTTTTTTTATATTTTAAATATTGTTTATGCCTTTCAGTTGCCTTTTGTATCGAGTACAACCGTAATATTAAATATTCCACACTAGATCTCTAGATGTCCAAAGTGAATCATTCGTCGCCGATAGACGGCACCAATGAGTAGGACCGATCTTTATCTTACACTATTCAGATTTACTTGAGAGTTCATATATTGTATTATGATTTCAGAATTAAATAACTAGTGAATCATATCAGTATTCTGATAATGTTCTTTCTTAATTATAGGCAGTTTATGTTTAAAAGTTTTGCCATTTAAATTACATTCACTGCTTGGCTAAAATGAAACTTTGTGACAAAATTTAGTAAAGTAGTAATTTCAGCTGAAACTATTGCAATATCATCTACATTTTTTTTAATGTAAACATCTGTTGTGACTTTTAATTTGTTTTCAGTTGAACTACTGTGATAATTAGGATGAAACACGCAATATGTTCTACATGAACATACATTGAATAAGCTTTCATGTACATGAAATGTGCTTGTAAATGTTTGTTTTGTAGGGTTGTTTTTCGATCCAGAAGCACTTGAGCTGAAAGCTCTTGGCTCGGTGTCATGGACATCGTAACACTTCGGTTCGATGCCACGAACACCATAAATCTGGGGAACCTGTGGCTTTTCTGCCAGTCCGCGGAATTGAACCTGCACTCACAGAGAACTTGTCACCCGTAGCCCAACGCGCTACGAACATGGTGGGCAGGCGGGCGTTTTATAGGTTAAGACACGTTCTGCAGACGTAAAGTTGCCCGTGGAAGAGAGAAAAGTGTTTATAGTAATGAAAATGTACGAGATCAAGTAATGTTAATGTGTAGGTTGACGTAAATACGCTATTTATGAGTAGTATCTCTGCGAAACTCACAAGGTTAAAAAAATTGGTAGTGACCATCGAAAATAATTTCGTTCAAAATAGCCTCTACTTAACATATAATCATAGAATATTCCAGATCTGTAGAATATGTTACAGTTGCAACTGCAGGGCGGCTTGTCATTAAGGGCCAGTGGACCCGGCCCCACTCAAAATATAGAGTAACCTGTGTATTATTTTAGACACTATTTGTTCATAATTATTACTTAACGAGATACTGATTAGCTTTGAAAGTTGATATATAACGCTAAAATATCATACAAGTCTGAAATTTGAAATTCATAATCTTTTACCCCTAATTAGTATAAGCCCCTGGTCATTAAGGGCTAGTAAGAACCGTCCTATCAAACCAAAAAAAATTAACGTGTACTTATTATTTTATAAATTATTTTTTCGCAATTATTACTTTTTATTTGACACTGATTAGCTTTGAAATTTGAATATATAACACTAAAATATAAATATTATATCCGAATAATATAACAATCCTGTTATTTATATAATATCTCCTTATTAAAATATATTATATATACTGAAGCCTCTAATACTTCAAGTATTGTGTCGTGCACTATTTCTGGTGCTAGTTTACAAGCTCCTACATAAGATGTAACATTGCGACCTCTGACCTTTGATCGCTATTGCAATGATATTAGCAAACAATGTCATTTTCATTCGTCGGAAGATATATTCATTCTTACGCGGCCAAACTACTTCTCAGATAAACGAGAACTCTAGCTCAAATAGTCCGTTTACGTATCGATTGAATCCCCAATTTTATTTAAAAATAGTATAAAATTATGAAAAATACTAGTACTAAATAACAAACCATCTTATAATAAAATTAGTTTTACAGAATTGGCCCTTGCATTAATACATTCTTCTAGAGCAATAAATGAAACGACATTTCTGAACTTTGAGCTCGGTTCCCCTGTACGTCCGCTTCCATGAACTATTACGTCGACTGAGCGTTAGCTAGTTTACCTTTTTAATAGCGAAACACGTAAAAACAAAGTACTGTAGTTTTACACACAAAAAAACAATGACAATATACAGCAACGTTTCAACCAACAAGGCCTTTATCAAACAAATGAACAACAGGAGTGATGATTTTAAAAACCACAAACATATGGACGAATACATACAGAGACATACTGGCAATATGTTTACGATGCCCTGATCTTTCACAAGTTCGTGGTTTGTTGTCATGTGGGTGCCGTATTTTCAATTTGCGTTCCAGACAAGTTTTTAAAAAACAATATTCTCTAGGCACTCCTGTCATCTGATGTGTCCGAAATATTTAATTGTCCTTGATTTTATCTTATTTAATAGCCAACTCTCTTTCGTATCAAGCTGTTGCAGAACAGAAGCGTTTGTTCTTTTCCTAAACGGGGTAATGGGATCTAAGGTACATAGGGACAGCGTCGCGCCAGGACTAGTGAGCTGGCACTAACCAAGATCATACCTCACCTCCACGTGGTGACCCTGGAAATAGACAACGGTTCTTATCTGGCTAAGCGCGTAGTAATGAGGGAGAGCCACTCTAGTATAAGTAGTGATGCAGACGCAGTTACAATGGATGAGATCCGCTCGCAACACAGACGTGCAGAATCCCAGAGTGACTATTAACGCACATCTCTCCCGGCCGATGGGAAAAAGCTGAAAAATAAACAAAAGTGATTCACCATCCAGAGAAAAGATCTGGGCCCATATGGGAAAAACTCGAGCCACGAGGTGGGAGCTGAATTGAGTTCCGTGTCATGACAGTATTGAGGCATGGTAAAGTGAGCACGGTGAGAGAAAACAGATAAACACGGTGAGCAGGCACCAAAGAGAGCGAACACGCTTAGGACGACACAGGGGACCCCACCGGTGGGACAGACATGCACGATGCTGATGATAGAGCGATGAGAGGCGTGGCAAACATAGGGGTGAGTGGGCGACCCAATTGTGCAGAAAACTGGAAAGCCCAGCAGAGGCTTGAATCCAGTGCAAAAGTTCCTACCGAATGGTGCACAGTGAGATAGAAATGGGTAACGTATTGCCCAGTAGAACAATGTGAGCACAAGTGACGGGAAAAAATGGGACGGGCCCAGTCGGTGGACGAGGGCACAAGCAGAAATGGGCGAATGGACACCAAAAAGAAACGCAAGGTGGCGAGCCTCGAAGATGGGATCTCCATCCAGAGAGCAATAACCGCGTTGCCCCTCACAGATAACTGATACTGCCTTGTAGTTGATTGGGGACAATCAAAGGCTAGTGGAGCAAACTGTACACAAAACTGAAGCAGGAAAACCAAGCAGTCCAAAAAGACAGGTAAACTGATAGATGACGCTCAATAACCCGGGAGGGAAGGTTGTCTAATGGTAGAACAGTTCCATAAAGAAAATAGCAACCTGCTGCCTTGCAGGTCGGCTGGGGACAGCCTGAGGCAACGGAGAGCGAACCCAGTAAACGCTGGCTAAAACCGGACACATCGCCGAAGGAAAGTACCAGAGCTCACATGGCGCCAAAGGTGTGACGAAATACACCCATGCTCATTATTAATCCTTCTGCTCCTCGAGCATATTGCCTCAACAGTTGTTCGCCACTTTTCCGGTCTCTAGCTGTTCTTTGTATGGTCTCCCAGGTCAATTAGCACCCTTCAGCTCCTCAATAAGACCTCGTCTCCAAGTCTGCTTAGGCCGTCCTCTTTTTCGTTTTCCTCGCGGGTTCCACTCGAGCACCTGTCTAGTGACACCTCGACTGTGTCTTCCGCAAGGTATGGCCTATCCATCGCCATCTTCTCCTCTTGACCTGTGTCATCATAGGTTCCTGCCCTGTTCTTATCCACAGATCCGTGTTTGTAACTCCATCATACCTTCTGAATCTGAGAATCCGGCGCAAACATCCGTTGACAACGGTCTGGATCTTATTTGTATTTGCCCTAGTGACTCGCCAAGTTTCCGAGCCATACAGCAACACTGACTTCACATTTGATCTGAAATCCGAGCTTTGTTTTCGTGGAGATGGCAGCGGACTTCACACCATGTGCAGGATCGCAAAAGGCCTGTCGGGCCTTCCTAATCCTAGCATTAATGTCCCCATCTGTACCTCCTGATCTGCTGATCTTACTTCCAAGGTAGACAAATTCATCCACATCTTCTATGTCCCTTCCTTCAATCAGTATTGGATCTTGCTGTATGTTGTTGCTACGCATTACTTTAGTCTTCTCTTGACTGATTTTAAGACCGACTCGTTGTGCCGTTTGTGTCAGAGCATCCACTTTTTCCTGCATGTCTTGTAGTCTATGCGAAAGCAAGGTGAGATCGTCCGCAAAGTCCAGGTCTTCTAGCTTTGACATAAGTGTCCACTGCATGCATTTTCCAGACCTGGCGTAGGCTGTGCGTGTGACCCAATCAAGCAGCACCAGGAAGAGGAGGGGGGACAGCAGGCATCCCTGTCCCAACACCAGAGTGACCTGGAACTCCTCTGACAGTCTTCCATCATGAATAACCTGGCAGGCAAACCCTCATACAGCTGCCTGATGATGTCGACAGTCTTCTCCGGCACCCCATAGTTTCTAGGATCCCCACATTGATTTCCTATCTATGCTGTCAAATGCCTTCTCAAAATCAACAAATTACACGTAGAGCGGAGCCTGCCACTCCATTGTTTGTTCCACTATGATTCTTAAGGTGGCTATCTGGTCATTGCAAGATCTATCTTCCGGAATCCCGCCTGTTCGTCCCTAAGCATCTGGTCTATAGCGTCTTTCATCCTGTCCAGAATAACCCTAGTGATGACTTTGCTGGGAATGGAAAGCAGCATGATCCCTCTCCACTTGTCACAATTTGACAAATAGCCATTCTTTGACAGTTTCACGAGGATGCCTTTCTTCCAATCTGCTGGATTCTCTCCTGTCCCACACCAAGTTGAACAATATGTGGAGTTGGTTTACCATCTCTCTCCTCCTCCTCAGAGCTTCCGCTGGGATATTATCAACTCCGGTCGCCTTGCCCTTTTTCAAGTTTTTCAAGGCATTGGTGATTTCCTGTTTTGTGATCTCCCTACGTTTATGTCCATCGGGTCTCCTTGCCCTAAATCTAGTGGGTTTAGTGGGGAGGTCTATTTAACACTTCCTGGAAATGCTCTTTCCAGCGCCCCAGTTGTTCGTCAATTTTAGTCACAAGTTTTCCAGTCTTATCTCTCACTGGCCTGCTCTGATTATTTTTCCTCCCACTCAACAATCTGGTTGACTCATAGAGAGCCTTGGGGTCACCTTTGCTGTCTGCTGTCTCTGCCTCTTCTGCTATCTCATTTATGAATGCTCTTTTGTCGTTTCTCAGCTGTCTTTTTACCTCCCAAGCCATCTCGTTATATCTAGTTGCTGTCGCCTGTTTTTGCTGTCTTGTTAGTGACTGGTTTACTTCTTGTTTCAGCTTCTTCCTCTCCTCCGCCCTCTGCCATGTTTCGTCCGTGATCCAGGGCTTCCTGATTGATGATGGTCTCCCAAATATTTCTTCACAGGCTCCAACCGTCGCCTGCTTTAAGGTGTTCCACCTACTCTCCCCTGTACCTTCCTCTTCTGTTGTCTGTAGCGCCTCGAAACGGTTTTTTAGAGCAATCTGGAAGACTTCCTTTGTGGCCTGCGATTGGAGTTTCTTGACATCAAACTTGATTCGTGTACTTTGTTGTTTCTTTTTTGCCGATAGTTTCATTTTTAATTTTACAGCTACCAGATGGTGATCAGATCCTATGTCTGCTCTTCTCTTCACTCTAACATCTTGTAGTGATGCTTTCCATCGTTGGCGAATTGCCACATGGTCGATCTAGTTTTCCGTCCGATGGTCTGGCGAGATCCATGTTGCCTTATGGCATCTTCGATGCGGAAAGAGTGTACCCCAATGACAAGCTCATTGGAGGCACAGAAGTCTGCAAATATCTCACCATTTTTGTTCATGCTTCCAAGACCATTTACTCCCATCTCTTTTTCCCTGCCAGTACCCATGCTAATGCTGCATCAATCATATTTCCACATGAAAGCAGAATTTATGGGGAAATCTAGTACATCAGTCTAGGATCGCACGCTCGAGAGAGAGAGAGAGAGAGGGAGAAATAAAGAGAGAGAGAGAGAGAGAGAGAGAAAGGGGAATAACTTCCGGAATAGACAAGAAATAGTAAATACTCCAAAACCCAAATTTTCCGAAGGTTTTGCCGGCCCCACCAAAAAAAAAGACTACGAGTCGCCACTGGTTGCACGTAGAATTATCGGTTTTACTATATGAATGACATACATTTCAATGAAGCAATTGTTCACACGCTTCGATTCGATCGATTACAAATTACTTAAAGATGGCAAAATCAATGTAAATGATACGCCGTGCCCAGTGCACTTCTTGGTACACAATTGAGGTTGTAGTCGATCCGAGATTCGTTAAATAATTTGTAAATATTTCATGACAAATGTTTTGTTGTAATGTTATTTATTAATACATGGAAACCAGACAAGAAAACAACTGGATAAATGTAAAGCGAATCGACAAATCTAAAATCACCGCGTCACAGATGGAGCACAATATTAAAGCCTACACGAAGAAGTTCCGAGTGTATTCGAATGTGAAACCAGTCATGCAATTCATAAAAGATCAACAGGTGAAATGGTTTGAACACCTGACAAAAATGCCATGGTATCGTGTACCACAGAGAGCCACATTGAAAAAGTATAACGAGTACAGAGCAAGAGAAAGACCACGCAAAAGATGGGCGATGATATCAAGAACAGTCTTAAGAAAATGAATAACAGCTTACAAAGTGTTTTAAAACAAGCAACACAATGTCACTACCTCCCTCACCCCACCACCCCCACTCTCTCTCCCGCACACTTATATAAAAGTAAATGGTTGAAGAGAAGAAGAAGAAATGTAACTACTAATTGAATGATCAATGAGTGACCCACTCTATAAACTATTTATATATTACATGTCGTTACTAACTGAGTGATCAGTGAGTACCCAATTCTAGTAACTATTCATATGTTACATGTTGTTACTAACTGAGTGATCAGTTAGTACCCAATTCTAGTAACTATTCATATGTTACATGTTGTTACTAACTGAGTGATCAGTGAGTACCCAATTCTATTAACTATTCATATGCTACATGTCGTTACTAACTGACTGATAAGTGAGTACCAGATTCTAGTAACAATTCATATGTTATATGTAGCAGCTAACTGATTGATCAGTGAGTACCCGATTCTAGTAACTATTCATATGTTACATTTAGCTACTAACTGCATGGTCAGTGAGTACCCGATTCTAGCTGCTGTATATATTTAGTATGTACGAGTAGTTACACCTTTATGTTTTGTTAGGTAGACAAATGGGATCTAGTATCGCCAAATTTAAACTTGTCTCAATTTGATGTTTTGTTAGGTAGACGAGTGGGACTTTGTATCGACATATTTAAACTTGTCTCACCTTGATGTTATGTTAGGTAGACAGTGGGACTTGTACACCATATTAAAATGTGTTCCACTTGATGTTTTGTTAGGTAGACAAGTGGGACCATGTATCGCTATATTTAAATGTGTTCCACCTTGATGTTTTGTTAGGTAGACGAGTGGGACCTTGTATCGCCATATTTAAACTTATGCCATGCGTCCAAGATGACGGGGATAGTGTACATAACTGGATTTGCTGCAGAATTAAAGGGTAGAATGATAACTGCTGTCCAAACGTAACCAACATTACTGATCTCATGTCCAACAAGAGATAAGATACCCATGATACCTACAGGAATCCAGCAAAGAAAGTTGAACATAGCTACTAGAAACAATTGTTTGGCTACTAGTATATCTTCAACTCTTCTAGAAGGAGTGCTCCTATCAATTCTACTGCCTATCATGGCTGTGAAGATGGCTCTTTGACCATAAGCGATGATAATAAACATGACGAAATTGTGCACAATAAACACGCCAAATGAGTACTGCCATCCACTGAGTCGTTGAGTTGTCAAAGGTAAACTAAGACACATAGCGTTAGAAGAATTTATTTCAAACTTGAACACAACTGGAATCAATGACAGAAACCTGTGATCCAAGACAGAGTAAGACCGATCGTTTTAATTTTGTTTAGAAACTGTTTCTGATTAAATGGAAATTTCATTAACAGAAATCTGTCAAAAGTGATAAAAAATATTAAATATGTTGATGTTTCACACGAGAGAGTAGCCAAGAAACCTGCAAGTCTGCAGACATTACCTTCTCTCCAGTTCTTGTCATACAGAACATAAACGTCACGATAGTTATAATCTGCTCCAGCAATAATGAACAGATAGACTCCCATAATAAAGTCAGATATACCCAAATTTGTTACAAACAGACCATATCCTGTTCTGAGAACTGACCTATCCCAAATGACACGATAGACAATAACAGTTACGTTCACTAAAACGACAAGACAGATGACCATCCATAAAAGAACACGTTGAACGTAGTCTCTTTAAGATCAAAACATGACGAGATGGCGTCTTCAGGGGCGTGACACGTGTAGAAAGATATGTTGACACCTCTGATCAGTGGACAGCATGTCTCGAAATAGTCAGTGTAGAGATGTTGACCAATAGTCAGACCATTAAATAAATCTTCATAAAAGTTATCAATGGTCAGTCCACGTAAATCAAGTGACCTTAGATTTAGGTTGCTAGAAAACAGATGATTTAATAACTTAGAGATGGACGTAAAGCTGAGATTTAGATGTTTAATTTCAGGCAAGCGTTGAAAGAAAGAATTATCTAAATATGACAGACCTGTATGAGAGAGATCCAGTATTTCAAGATATATCAACTCCAAATCTTTTACATCAACAAGTTCTTTATTGTAAGACAAGTTGAGATGACGAATATTTCTTAATGCTGGAAACTGACTTGCGCTGTAATTGAAGATCTCTATCAGATTGTAACTAATGTCCATTGTTTGGATCAAAGGAGTTAGAATAGAAGGAGATATTGCAGATCGATGATTTTACAATCAGACCATTTAACGTCCACTACGTTCCCTAATCTCGACGAATTATCTAGAAACTTCAAGTCAGATAAATCTACTCCAGACAAATTCATGTATCTAGTTCTGCTGTCTATGAAACCTAAAGTTGCTAAAGGAACAGATGTGTTGTAGTCTAATACCGTGATCCCCCATGTTACACAGTGGAAACCTCCTGCACATATTATCTTACAATCTAGTTCATCGTCCTGATGTGGACATTCAGCATGTCCGTCACAAACTAGGTCAGGATGTACACATATTTTACTATTCCAACAAGCAAAGTTTCCGGTACACGAGACAATATTATCAGTTTGTTCATCTTCTCCTGTAGGACAGTCTACTTTCCCGTCAAGGACATAATGTATAGGGATACAGTAAGATTGGGGACATTTAAAGTATCCCTCTGGACACTCAAAGTCTGTACAGTTCCTTAGATGAGATACGTCTCTACATCCCATGATACCGTCGTACATGTCTTTGATAAAAACACACCTGGGAGCCCATATGACACCTCTCACTGGTGTGCTGCATGTGTTCACAGTTTCCAATTTACCTATTGTCTCATCAAGTGGTCCTCTAGTCAGTACAATCTGTATGATTGTCATTAAGTTTGGAGTAACTGACACATTGATCTAGATTACAAATAACGGCACAATTCTTGTTCGTAAAGTTTTTGTTTTTTACACTATCAGGGCTTTCGTCGTTTAATTTTCTGATTAACAATAAATTTAAAAAACAATCAAATTCCCCATCCATGACGTACTCTAACGGTAAACATGAACCGTCATCGCATGATAAACCTTTGCACTCGTTTTCTAAGTCTTGTTTAATGCGTTTACCATCGCCTGTTGCATACATACAAAAACGTTCATCTCGTTTGTTGCTGCAGTGTTCAACATAATCACATACCAGGGAGTAAGAAATATATCGGGGACTACATGCATCCTCTCCACAGTCAAAAAGGGGAAATAATTCTCTCTCCAACTCATTAACAAATGTGATAAAATGTGTGTTCCCAACTTGAGTCGAGACAGATACAATATTATCACCTAATTTCATAAAATATCCTTTACTTAAGGCGTTTGTGAGACTTTCATTCGAGGCTGGATTTATTCTCAACATGTTCTGTCCATCAAGTCTTCGAGGAAGAGCTATCTCACACAAAACAAAATTACTTGAATCACTATAACATTCAACGTCTACCCATCCGTCATCAATAATATTTATGTCACTGGAATAATTAGTTCCATTTTTATGATCGTCCCAGACAAACTTCCAAACACCACAATCATTATCACGACCACCAGATCGGTTGTTTGAAATCCAATTATTAACCACTAGAGGGCGGTACGGAGCGTGTTCCTGAAGGGACCATTCAAACTGTTCTGCTATGCTGAAACTTCGACGAAGACCAATATAAACTTGAACTGAAAGTTCAGAAAGATAGTCCTGGCTAACATTTCGAGTTTCTGCATTTTCTCTGATATACCGATACAGCTCTTTCCGTGCAAAGTTAAGTTCTTCTTGAGTTTCAAGTTTCGCCACCATACTATTTCTATTGCTGCACTCAATGGTAGCAATATATGCATCAATTTTATGTTTTCCCAAAAATGCCACGTAGTAACAAGAAAGAGATTCTGTACCGTGACTATGAACAAAAGGAAACCAGTCTTGTTGACACAGTTGACAAATGGCCATGAATACAGTATCATTGTCTCCTCTCATGTCCTTTGACGTCAGAAGTATTACGTCATTCAGATGAATGATTTCATTGTTATGTTTATTACGGAACACAACTGTAAATATCTTGATATCTTTTTGATGTTGCTGTACAATATCTGATATGTTTCTACTGTCTCCATAAGACAAATCTGTCCATCGAGAAATATAACAGCAATATAGGTACGTTCTTTCTGACTCCAGACATTTCAGAAAATAAACGTTGAATAAATTTGATTTTACTTTCAAAATTGTATGACAGTGAAGTATGGCGTGTTCTTTCCCGAGTTGCAATCGTTTCGAAGTTGTCTTTCAGAACTGTTAAATGTTAAATTACCATCTAACGCTTGAAAGTACCAGGAACTGACGTTAGTAGTCGGATTGTCAACAGAGAACGTGTCACAAACAGTAGCATACATTACTCGTGGAGTTATTTGTGTGTCGGTTACGCCTGAAATACGTTTTAAAAACTGATACATAACATGCTCCTGGTTTAAATATGTAATGTCTTCTACTTCGAAATTGCCGCCATTTGTGAAATATTGAGCATCAGTAATAGGGTGTTCCCTACAACAGTATATCCATCTCGTCAGTCAAGCAATCATGTAAAGGAAAGTTACTCGACAGACTTCCAAGAATTACTGAAAATGTAAAATACATTTGTTAACTTTCAGATAATATTTTTATAACAGTAACATTTATATTTCTTGTCTGGTGTTCAAGAAATAACTCCACATTAACCTCAAAACCTCTAACATTTGTGTATAGCTAACATTAACAATAAAAGTGTTACATCCAACATTTGTTTAGAACTAACATTAACAATAAAAGTGTTACATCCAACATTTGGCTAGAACTAACATTAACAATAAAAGTGTTACATCCAACATTTGGCTAGAACTAACATTACCAATAATAGTGTTACATCTAACATTTGGCTAGAACTAACATTAACAATAAAAGTGTTACATCTAACATTTGGCTAGAACTAACATTAACAATAAAAGTGTTACATCAACATTTTGGCTAGAACTAACATTAACAATAATAGCGTTACATCCAACATTTGGCTAGAACTAACATTAACAATAAAAGTGTTACATCCAACATTTGGCTAGAACTAACATTAACAATAAAAGTGTTACATCTAACATTTGGCTAGAACTAACATTAACAATAAAAGTGTTACATCCAACATTTGGCTAGAACTAACATTACCAATAATAGTGTTACATCTAACATTTGGCTAGAACTAACATTAACAATAATAGTGTTACATCTAACATTTGGCTAGAACTAACATTAACAATAAAAGTGTTACATCTAACATTTGGCTAGAACTAACATTAACAATAAAAGTGTTACATCCAACATTTGGCTAGAACTAACATTAACAATAATAGCTTACATCAACATTTGGCTAGAACTAACATTAACAATAAAAGTGTTACATCTAACATTTGGCTAGAACTAACATTAACAATAAAAGTGTTACATCTAACATTTGGCTAGAACTAACATTAACAATAAAAGTGTTACATCTAACATTTGGCTAGAACTAACATTAACAATAATAGTGTTACATCCAACATTTGGCTAGAACTAGTGTTAACTGATTTGTCGGAATTATTATCAAAGTTTTTCTTTGATCTGTCAGAAAATGATATCTCTTTTCATCTAACACTCATTTTAGTTCACATATATCCTTACATTTTAGTTCACATATATCCTTACATTTTAATTCACACATATCCTTACATTTTAGTTCACATATATCCTTACATTTTAGTTCACATATATCCTTACATTTTAGTTCACATATATCCTTACATTTTAGTTCACATATATCCTTACATTTTAATTCACATATATCCTTACATTTTATTTCACATATATCCTTACATTTTAGTTTACATATATTCTTTCATTTTAGTTCACATATATCCTTACATTTTAGTTCACATATATCCTTACATTTTAGTTCACATATATCCTTACATTTTAATTCACATATATCCTTACATTTTATTTCACATATATCCTTACATTTTAGTTTACATATATTCTTTCATTTTAGTTCACATATATTCTTACATTGTAGTTCACATATATCCTTACATTTTAGTTCACACATACCCTTACTATGTTATTCACACATACACTTACATTTTTATTCACACATACTTGTTCACAGATACTCTCACATTTTTGTTCACACATACCCTTACTTTTTGTTCACACATACCCTTACTTTTTGTTCACACATACCCTTACTTTTTGTTCACACATACACTTACTTTTGTTCACATACCCTTACTTTTTGTTCACACATACCCTTACTTTTTGTTCACACATACACTTACATTTTTGTTCCCACATACACTTACATTTTTGTTCACACATACACTTACATTTTTGTTCCATACATACATACACATACATCCTGTAATTATTTTCAATGTCAATTTCATAAAATTCATTCATTTGATCATATTTTGTAACGTGAACTAATATATCCAGTGGCGGCTCGTGATCATATTTTGTAACGTGAACTAATATATCCAGTGGCGGCTCGTGATCATATTTTGTAACGTGAACTAATATATCCAGTGGCGGCTCGTGATCATATTTTGTAACGTGAACTAATATATCCAGTGGCGGCTCGTAATCATATTTTGTAACGTGAACTAATATATCCAGTGGCGGCTCGTGATCATATTTTGTAACGTGAACTAATATATCCAGTGGCGGCTCGTGATCATATTTTGTAACGTGAACTAATATATCCAGTGGCGGCTCGTGATCATATTTTGTAACGTGAACTAATATATCCAGTGGCGGCTCGTGATCATATTTTGTAACGTGAACTAATATATCCAGTGGCGGCTCGTGATCATATTTTGTAACGTGAACTAATATATCCAGTGGCGGCTCGTGATCATATTTTGTAACGTGAACTAATATATCCAGTGGCGGCTCGTAATCATGTTTGTGGTGTGGTCAGATCCAAATATTCAGAAAATTATGGATTTTTTCTATTCATTTCGAGTACAACATAGTCACCACTTTATAAATTTGATCACACGACGTCAGTTTATCTAAACGTACATTGTAGTACACAGATGTATATAGATGGAACGGGCAATTTCATAAAACTTTTCTATAATGATTAGTTAATTATTTATATTATTTTGTATTATTTGTATATATCATTCTGTATTTACGCACCCGGAATACATTTTAAGGCACTAACACCGTTTAGCTGTGTAATGGCTTGGCCGCGTTAGAATGTCCCTACTGGATGAATGAAAATCGATTAGTAATTGTCAGTACTAAATAACTAGTCAAGAGAGAGGCCAGAGGTCAAAGGTCGCTATGTTAATGGTTGGTCTAAATTTTTTTTGTTTTTTTACGATCGAGAAGCACTTGACGTTCAGCTCTTCGGCTCGGTGCCATGGACATCGTAAAGCTTCGGTTCGGTGCCACGAACACTGTAAATCTGGGAAACCTGTGGTTTTTCTGACAGCCCGCGGAGTTGAACCAGCACTCACAGAGGGCTAGTCACCCGTAGTCCAACGCGCTACAAACACGCTGGGCAGGCGGGAGTCGGTCTAAATAAATCCCATTTCTAGTAGTCTTAGAAACGTATTAAGCTGGATATGCGTGAAGTTTACTTATTAAGGAAGAAAGTCGGGGCATTTCATACTATATATGAGATTTGAGATTTATTTATAAACTTTCAAAGCTAATCAGTATCACTTTAAAAATAATAATTATGAAAAAAAAATTTACAAAATAATAAATACATGTTACACGTTATTTTTGTAGGGCCAGTCCCACTGGCCTTTAATGACAAGCCGTCACTGAATAAAACTTGTGGACTGTCCATCACCCACTGGTTCAACGTATGAAGTGACCAGATATAGCAGTAGTACAATAATGATGTACGGAAACATACAGATCTCAGATGGTCAGATCGGAGTAGATCAGATCTGGAGAAAACCGTTGAGAGGTTGCGATAATACTGGGCTGCACTAGAGATACCCCATTGTGAAGATGAGATATATGCTTGGCCTTCTGTCACAACGCTCCCGTCATGCAATCGCCCAAACCAAGGCATATATGCGGGTTACTGCGGATAGCAGACATCCACAAGAACGGTAATGACGTTAAGGGCACAAGAATCAAGCGTAGTCTGTCGTGGATGGCCCAGGCTGAGAGAATAATTGGCCAGGTGACTACGGTTGCGACCCTACCAAAAGGGAAGAATGGATCACAACAGATGGTAGCATGACCAACTATCTCAACGTTATCATTACTCTTGGAAGAGAATGTAGAGATTGGGGCAACATGAAGGCTGATCACGCAGTTAAGCAGCTGATAGAAGATAATGCAAGGAATGATGATGTTGTTCTATATACCGATGGGTCGGTTCATCGTGGTGAGAAGTCCGGCTGGGGTTTCTCGGCTAATGCGCATGGTAGGGTTGTGGCAGAGCGAAGTGGGGCATACAGGACAACTACTTCTAGTATGAGGATGGAGGTTGAGGCCGTTACTGCTGCCCTCATTTACTTTCTGAGACTTCATTTACTGGGGCAGTTGTTGTATCTGACTCTCAGTCGATGCTTCACAAGATCCAGAAGGGCAGGTTTTGGTATGAGTTGATGTCGTCTATAGAAGTTTCTAACCTCCAGAGGCTTACGTGGATATACTGTCCTGGCATGCGGGTGTTTACGGTAATGAGAGAGCGAACAGCATCGATTGTTGGGGAGTTGAAGATGGATAAAGGGCATGTTCTTCGGTCTCTTCGCGACTCTCTGTTGGATGAGGACAATAAAATCGATGTTGAATCGATCAAGCAATTTATGCAGTTTGGAGTTACCCGTTGTACAAGTAGAACTGGATGCCTGAGAGGCAGAGTGAGAGGTGTGTTTAATCAGCGAGCCACGGGAACCATCGGTATGCATACTCTTCGATATCTGTTGGGGAGACTGAGCACCTATAAGTCTGCCCGGAGTGCAATGACGTCAGTTTAGTAACCAATAATCAATAACGATAATACTGAGTAAAAAATCCCATATGGATATGATATATCACATTATTACATGTATATTACATCATTACATGAGCAAGGCAAAATAAATGTTTAAATGTTAAAATGAGAACATTCGATGTTTCGATAGTAGGCATTTATCAAGATAATATATACCAACATGAAATACTAAATAAAATAAAACATAAATCTAAAGTTAATAGAACAATATAATCTGATGAACTTTAGACAGTCTTGTATAGAAAGTAACTTTGTAAATGTCGTCTGAACTAAATTTATGATGTTGTCATATGTAGTAAGACAAATGATACCAGTCCTAGTGAACTTAAGTCTACCATTGAGTAACTCAAAACTAGTGTCGTGTTGTATTACGTAATGTTGTAGGTGGGTCCAGTGGCTGATTGTATGTAGAGGAGGAGGGATGGGGTGAGAAGAAGAAGGCATCTACGCTTTCTCCTGATAAAAAGTTACTGATGTGGGAAGCAGGCCAATAACTTCAGTAGATGTGAGACCTTCTCAAGTAATGTGGATTCCAGTCGTAAAGCAGGCCAATAACTTCAGTAGATGTGAGACCTTCTCAAGTAATGTGGATTCCAGTCGTCCTGAGAACTGGACAAGTCAGAATCGAATAACTTATGGTTAGTGGCCTGATCACCAAGAGTATCACACTGTACGTGACTAGCCCATACGTGTCCCCCGGCATCATAAGGCCGAAGCTCAGACAGGAAAACCAAATTTCTGTTTAATGAGGTGGCTTGTTTTTTTTGCGCATATGTTTGAAAGAATACTGCGTTTTTTTATTTTACTCATTTCTATGATTCCTTAATTATTTATTGATGAAAAATATTTTAAAATGCTGATATTTATTAGTGTTAATCTTAACTTGTAACATAATATAACTTTGATTTAACATGTTATGTTGTTTTTAAAATAATTCATCTTTATACAACAATACTGGCATACGACGTCACGCGAAGCTTGTGGTCTTATTTCCCATAATTTGTTTACCTGAACCCGCCGGCTGTATGTTATCGGAGGCAGCGCCCCAACATTAGTATTTTCAGATATATTAAGTGCGGAGAGGGATGGTATTAGTATACAAGTATAATTATGTTGTGTAACTCAAACTTAAGGGTAGAAAACTAGAACAATGTTTAACACAAGCTCAGCTTAACTAATTTGCTGACTGGAAGCCACGAGAACAGCAGGGACAATATATAATTTAATGTCATAGAGTTAGAGCAGTGGTGAGAGTACGTTGAAGGAAGTGACCACTCTAGGTATAGGAGAGGAGCCGTATTCAAAGAGAAGAAGTGACTTAGTAGGGCGCAATAAGAGAGTGTAGAAATGGGATCGCGGTGGGCATGGATGCCATCCAGTGTGAAATAGCTAGTTGAGTCTTTTGAGGGAGGGGAGGTAGAGGGTAGGATATACTAAAGGGATGTGCCAAAATCTTGGGGAGGTAAAAGTGGTTCTCCGTAAGAGCAGGGAATGAAGGAGAGCCCAGGGGTGTATGAGGGCGAAAAAGTGATGGGAAAGAATGGAAATGAGACAGATGTGGATAGACCCTAGGCATGATAAGAGTCGTACATTAATCTATTGAGTGCCACTACAACAGTCGGTGACTCAATCGACATTCTAGCCATTATCTGCTGCGGTCATCGGAGAAGCACAGCACAAGACCAGCAAACCAAACAGAGCTTACTAAGAATGTTGAATTAAAATGTGACACTCGAGATCAAGTGAGTTACTATTCGATGCCACTTGAGCAAATAGTTGGTTGCATATAGACGACTCACACAAATGACAGACACACACGTACATCAGAGGAGGACAGAACACACAAAGAGCGGAATGAATGGAACGTGGGGTCAAAGGCTCATGAGGTTATGGTGGTAACATGAGCCAGGGTTAGCGAGGGGCGCTAACCCCTCAAAAATAAATAAAACAGGACCGTAACGAATAAAAGTCTACCCTCGTGTCGGTACGAGAGAAGATTGCGGCTGACCCCACATCGGTGGCCTAGTGCAGATACATGTACTGGGCAAAGTTTGCCGAGCGCAAAAGAACAAGTTGCGTTTTAGTGCATAACGAAACTACCCGCCCTGGGAAAACCGTGCAAGGTACTGTGCGATTAAAAATTAACACCCCCGAAGAACTGAGGTTGGAGATACCTAAGGGAACTGCCAGCCTTGGGGCAACCGGGCAAGGTTCGATTGCAGTCGTAACTAACATCCCCAGAATAACTGGAGCGGGTGATGGTGGCGGGCGCAAAATCCTCAGTTGCGTTGATAGCGCCGACTGACACGCCCCTCTACATTGTTTGCACTAGGTCCCATGCCGGTGCCTTTCGAGGTTAATTGCAAATTGCCACGTACCAACGCGCGTCTAGAAAAGGCTGAGAATGTTCCTTCTCCGGACCAAACTCAAAAATGTACGGTAAAGCAAGGCCGACAATGTACGGATCAGACAGGAAGCCCGGGTCCTGAACATTGGCGAAGGCCGATACTTTATACGGGGTTTTATACGAGTAAGATGCCGTCCGAGGACAAGCTGACAAGCCGAGAAATATTTCTCAGTCAGAACGGGTAAAGCAGCGTAACTCACTGTCCTCGCGTAGATCACAAAGCCCAAATATACGGCAAAGTTGATCGAAAAGGCGTAGATCCGAAAGGATCGTACCTAGGTAAAGTTCACCCTAGTAAATCAAAAGCTGGCTGAAACCGAACGGGCGGGCCTAGTCACCATGGGCGCACAATCGTCCCGACGTAGATCACCCTGTTCTTGTCAGTGGACCAATTATACATCACAATAAGAATTATCAAATTGGCCGTGAAGAACGATCGCAGAAGAAGAAGAAGAAGAATGGAACGTGTTATAGAGAATAGGAGACGGGAACACAGAAGAAAGAATGACTTGGCATTCTCGGAGACTGGATACAATTATTAATAATATTGCGAGAGAGAAAGAAAGGAAAAAAAAAGAGAGTATCATACTGGGAAATTGATCATATTTCTAACATCGATCAGAAACGAGAGCTATCATATAGAGTTATATGTGTATATGGCCTTTTTCTTCTTTACAGACGGTCAATTGTCAAGTATTTTAATATGGCGATTTCTGAGTTTGCCATTGTCGCAATTGTCTATCGGCTCATCCCTAAGTATCCCGTAACTGATGCTTTCCATGTTGTTTCTGAGCGGAAAGCAAAGGATGAAGTGCCCTCTTCATTTATGCCTAGCCTGGGTAGCTGATATGGGAAACGTGACTTGCCCAGCTTTCACAAACCTCCTCTCTACCCTACTGTTTCACTCAAAGGAAAGATAAAGTTCATACGTTTGGAGTCAAGCAAGTTTTGCATGGGATGTCAGAAGATGAAAAGGGAATACACACATAACAATAAAGTGCCTTAAGGTTCCCTCCCTTCAGATTTGTGTTCAAGGCTTACTCCTCTAGCCTTTTGTTGACCCATATCGTGCTAACCCCCAAGGCAGGGGGTATTGTCTATCAGGGTTTACTCCCCTATCCTTTAGCTCTCCTAAACTGCCCTCCACAAGGCAGTGGGTTTAACAGTTGCAGATGGTACCGTTTACTGTTATACGGTAGCATATAAAATATCTGCTCTGACAGTGGGTTTAACAGTTACAGATGGTACCGTCTACTGTCATACGGTAGTAAATGAAATATATGATCTGACCTCTAGTTACATTCACTGAAGAAGAAGCTTGTAATTATCATGTAGACTTAGAATATAAATATTTAAATGTTTGTGAGGGTTTTTGTATGAAGTAGAATCCCGGTCTTCGAATAGGTTAGTGGATGTGCTAAAATACAGATGAGGCAGAGTTCGATTAAGTTCGATTACATGGAAACCTTAATCTTCTGATCGGTTGTCAGTGGTATAGGCAGTCCAATCATCTGCCATCTATTGCACTCAAACCAGATGTTAGAGAAGATATCGTGAATCCGGCCGGTCACGTTCAAAACTGTATCGTTAGATCGGCTGTCAATGATATAGAGTAGAGAGTCAGGCCAAGTGCAAACCGATACGCTCAGATTGGTTATCAGAAATGGATGAGATGGATTCATCAATAGAAACATAAACTATCATCAAACATATGAACAAGATTTTACTTACCAATAGAAACATAAACTATCATCAAACATATGAACAAGATTTTACTTACCATTAGAAACATAAACTATCATTAAACATTTGAACAAGATTTTACTTACCAATAGAAACATAAACTATCATCAAACATATGAACAAAATTTTACTTACAAATAGAAACATAAACTATCATCAAACATATGAATGATAACATAAAGAATGCCATATTTCCACAATGGATACCAGTCGCTAGAAGATGCGACTAGAGCCCTGCTACTCAACACCTTTAGTCTGAGCTTGTCATACAATAACGGCTTGCTTATACAAAACTTGTGAGACACCAGAAAAACACAAAATACGTCTTCCTATTGGACAACAGTTTGATATCTGACGCTACAACTTAAACTAAAACATTTGAGCACTTGACTTCTCATTAAAATTAAATATATGTTCGTGATGGCATTATTTAGTTCATGACTCGCTGAACACTTGTAAAGTAGCTCTGTAGAAATTTCAAAGACAATTGCATATAAAATGTCATAGTATTGTCTGTATTCCAATCATAGATATTGTTCTGCATTAATTTTGATTGCATTTTTAATAGCTATCCATATTTAATCAGTTTCTCATTCTTTTATCATTTTTGAAGTCTCATTATTTTGTTTATTTCTATATTTAATTGATATCGTTTTTGCTTCTAGCAGTTCTCTATATATTTTGTTTGAAGATGAACAAAGTAGAAATTGAAAATGGAATTAACGTGACGTAGAACAGTGGATCTTGTACTGCATAATGGATGCGTTCTTTTGTGTTGTTAAAATATATTTCAACTTTTCATATGTCTCTCATCTTTCTGGTTTTATATTGTTTATTTCCACATTTTGTATAGCAGCTAATGAATTATTTCGACTTAATTGATGTTACAACACCGATTCTCAAAGTTGTTGTTTATCAACATCAGCATGCTTGTCCAATATCTTCCCTTAACAAGACTGCCTTCATTTAGTTTGTCTGTCTGTGAGCTTCATATCAAACGTGTCCAATATCTGTCCTTACCAAGTCAGTCTTTCTTTAGTCTGTCTTTGAGCTTCATATCAAACGTGTCAAAAATTATCTACTCAAAAGCACAGTCTATCTTCTCTATGTTAATTATATCAAGCCTGCCCAATATTTGCACATAGCTTCTTCTTCTTCTGTGATCAACTTCTGCTATGCGTATACTCTTATATGGGTCATAAACAAAGCGGTAAGCTTGAGATCTTCACTTGTTTTCCAGAGTTTGTTATAAACAGTTCACCAAGAGACAATAGACCAATGATACCTACAAGAAAGCAGATGAGAAAGGTAGACATTGCTACAAGAACCAACTGTTTGGCTATTAGTATATCTTGAACCCCTCTGGACGACGTGATATTATCAATTCTATTGTCTCTCATGGCTGTGAAGATGGCTCTTTGAACATAAGCAATAAGAAGAAACATGAACAAATTGTGCACAATAAACACGCCAAATGAGTACTGCCATCCACTGAGTCGTTGAGTTGTCAAAGGTAAACCAAGACACATAGCGTTAGAAGAATATATTTCAAACTTGAACACAAATGTTATCAGTGCAAAGAGAAAACTTATGATCCAAGATAAAAGAAGAGAGATTATTTTACTCTTGTAAGTAAACTGTATTTGACCAAATGGAAACTTCATTACCAGAAATCTGTCCAGAGTGATAAGAAAAACAAAATATGTTGACGTTTCACACGAGAAGTAGCCAGAAACCTGCAAGTCTGCAGACATTACTTTCTCCAGTTCTTGTCATACAGAACATAGACGCACGATAGTAATAATTTGCTCCAGCAATAATGAACAGATAGACTCCCATAATAAAATCTGATATACCCAAGTTTGTTACAAACAGACCATATCCTGTTCTGAAAACTGATCTGTCCCAAATGACACGATATGCAACAACAGTTACATTTCCTAGAACAGCAAGAACTGCGACCTCCCTGCTCTTCCACGTGTGGTCTTTGTTCCCACCTGTACAAACAATATCTTACGTAACCTGCCACTGACCCTTTCCGATTGACCAGCCAATCGTTAACCTAATAGTCTTCCTATTTCCTGTCCATTCTATCATTCACGAGATGCTGACCAAGAGCCACGCAGGTACGTATGCCAGTATATTTTGATTCACATCATTTGTTAGTATTATGTTTTATTTAATTTAGTTTTTGTGTAAGTTTTCTAAGCACCGAAACGTTGAGTGTTTTTTTCATATCTTATAATTAATTTTCCCTGCTTATGTAATACTGTATATTCCTGTCTTTGCTCTATCGCCTATTTGCTCAGTTTTACCGCATCCATCCTAACGATTTTATTCAGATCTGATCTGATCCAGTCTGACCACCTCAGATTTGTTGATTTTCGTACATCGCATTGTCCTATCAGATCTAAACATGACGAGATGGCGTCTTCAGGGGCGTGACAAGTGAGGGAAGAAATGTTGACACCTCTGATCAGTGGACAGCATGTCTCGAAATAGTGAGTGTAGAAATGTTGACCAACAGTCAGACCATTAAATATATTTTCGTAAAAGTCATCAATGGTCAGTCCACGCAAAGGAAATGACTTTAGATTTAGGTTGCTAGGAAACAAATGGCGCCAATTTTAAGATGGAACACGTCACCATGAACACAAAAAGAGCAATGTTCAACACAATCTTTCTCCCACATTATGTTACCAGTGCCAAACTTGGACACTGACAACAAAGGATAGAAGAAAACTAGTCACGACAGAGATGAAGTGTCTACGCAGAATGCTGGGTGTAACAAGAAGAGACCGATTGAGAAATGAAGACATCAGGAAAAAGTGGGTACAACATCAGTACTAAACTTCATCAAGAAACAACTAAATAGTTTGGCCACATAAGCAGATTACCAACAGATAGTGCATCTCAAAGAGCAAGGCTGCTCCGATACAATGGTTACAAAGCAAATAGACCGGCTACTCAAAAGATGGACCTCAGAGATAACAGAGGTTACGAAAGAGACTATCTATGAAGCGGATACAAGGGCCTGTTTTAGAAATCTCTTCTTGACCTGACGCTTTGAGGCAAAAAGGATTCGAGAAAGAAAGAATGAAAACAAATGATTAAATAAAATAGAGTTGGACGTAAAGCAGAGATTTAGATGATTAATCTTCGACAAGCGTTGAAAGAAAGAATTATCTAAATATGACAGACCTGTATGAGAGAGATCGAGTATTTCAATATATTTAAACTCCAAAACTTTTACATCAACAAGTTCTTTATTGTAAGACAAGTTGAGATGACGAATATTTCTTACTGCTAGAAACTGACTTGCACTGTAATTGAAGATCTCTATCAGATTGTAACTAATGTCCATTGTTTGGATCAAGGGAGTTAAGAAAATAAGTAGATATTGTAGATCGCTGATTTCACAATCAGACCATTTAATGCTTACTAAGTTTTCTAATCTCGACGAATTATCTAGAAACTTCAAGTCAGATAGATCTACTCCAGACAAGTCCATGTATCTAGTTCTGTTGTCTATGAAATCTAAAGTTGCTAAAGGAACAGATTTGTTGTAGTCTAATACCGTGATCCCCCATGTTACACAGTGGAAACCTCCTGCACATATTATCTTACAATCTAGTTCATCGTCCTGATATGGACATTCAGCATGTCCATCACAAACTAGGTCAGGATGTACACATATTTTACTATTCCAACAAGCAAAGTTTCCGGTACACGAGATAATATTATCATTTTGTTCATCTTCTCCTGTAGGACAGTCTACTTTCCCGTCAAGGACGTAATGTATAGGGATACAGTAAGATTTGGGACATTTAAAGTATCCCTCTGGAAACTCAGTCTGAACAGTTTCTTAGATGAGATACGTCTCTACAGCCCATAACACCGCCGTACATGTCTTTGATAAAAACACACCTGGAAGCCCATAAGCCATCTCTCACTGGGGGGCTGCATGTGTTCACAGTTTTCAGTTTACCTATTGTCTCATCAAGTGGTCCCTCTGGTCCAGTACAATCTGTATGATTGTCATTAAGTTGGAAGTAACTGACACATTGATCTAGATTACAAATAAATGCAGTGTATTCGTTCTTATCGTTTGTGAATTCTATAAAATCAGATCTTTCATCGTTGGCCTCTCCGGCGAACCTTAAATCAAATAAACAATCATATTCCCCATCCATGAAATACTCTAACGGTAAACATGAACCGTCATTGCAAGTTAGTTCCTTGCAATGGTGTGACAGTTCTTACTTAATCAATAAAATAGTCATCTTGCCCATCGAAGAGATACTCTACCTGTAAACATGAATGATCTTTGCCATCTAAACCTTTGCACTTCCTGTTTAGTGTGTTTACCATCGCCTGTTGCATACATACAAACACGTTCATCTCGTTTGTTGCTGCAGTGTTCAACATAATCACAGACCAGGGCGTAGGAAATATATCGGGGACTACATGCATCCTCTCCGCAATCAAAAGGGGGAAATAATTCTCCAACCCATTAACAAATGTGATAAAATGTGTGTTCCCAACTTGAGTCGAGACAGATACAATATTATCACCTAATTTCATAAAATATCCTTTACTTAAAGCGTTAGTGAGACTTTCCTTCGAGGCTGGATTTATTCTCATCAAGTTTTGTCCATCAAGTCTACGAGGATGAGCTTTCTCACACAAAACAAATATACTTGAATTACTATTGCATTCAACGTCCACCCATCCGTCGCCAATGATATTTATATAACTGGAATAAATAGTTCCATTTTTATGATCCTCCCAGACAATCTTCCAAACACAACAAGCATTATCACGGTCACCAGATCGGTTTTTTTTCTGGCATCAATTATTAACCACTAGAGGGCGGTATGGAGCGTGTTCCTGAAGTGACCATTGAAACTGTTTTGCTTTGCTGGTTAATTTTTGACGAAGACCAATATAAACTTGTACTGAAAGTTGAGAAAGATAGTCCTGGCATAGTCCAGTTCTTCTTGAGTTCCAAGTGCCGCCACCATACTAAGCGTATGGCCGCATAAAATGATAGCAGTCGATTCATTAATTTTTTTTTTCCCAAGAGATTCCACATAGTAACAAGAAAGATAATCTGTACCGTAACTATGAACAAAGGTAAACAAGTCTTGTTGACACTGTTGATAAATGGGCCATAAATACAATATCATTGCCTGCTCTAATGTCCTTCGACGTCAGAAGTATTACGTCATTCAGATGAATGATTTCATTATCATGTTTATTACGGAACACAACAGTAAATATGTAACAGTTTACCTGGTACAAGGTCACAGGTAAGAAAAACAATAAGACAAGAAGAGACAAAAAATAGAATAATCCTACTAGGAAAGATTAAGAAGAATAGCAAGGCAATGAAAAGGGAATCGGTAACAGAACGGTCTGAGAATAGCTAGTTATAGGTATCTGACTCCTCTTACAGCTTTAACTACTTCACTCATCATATTTCTGACATATATAACAAACACATCAGGCAACAAATTAAAAGGTTCATAATCTATTTAATCACATGAACTTCTCTCTCTCTCTCTCTCTCTCTCTCTCTCTCTGTCCTGGAGAGCGAAATAATAACAGATAAGGGTAATTCCTAAGTCACAAAACAATTTATATAATAATTCAAAGTGCACAAATTCTCTTCACTCCCGTAACATCTATTCACCTAACAAAATGTCTCTTGTACTATCAGTTTCCACGAATCCTTCTGAATAATCTGTCCTTTCTTCACTCACTTAAATTCTATCACTCTGTCAATAAAGTTAATCTTTACCGATGACACTATAAACAAATCAGTCCACATAAATTAAAATAGTTCATTAAGTCATAATGATTCTTTACCTGGCGTCGGTGATACAGAATAGTATGGACATTCACAACTTCATTCTTCCTCAGGTAAGTTCGGATTTTTCTGGAAATTCACTGGTCTTGTCTTGGCCTCAGAAATCTAGTCATACAGACATCTGGTTGTCTAGTCATCTACTTCAAATAGTCTCTTGGCATGGGGTTCCCTCGTCAGACGTCTGGTCCATTTATCAGCTGGCATCGGTTCATCTGGTCAGTCATCTGGTCGTCTCGCTGGGTGGTATGCTCACGTTGTTTTACTTCTGGTCGTCGTCAGGTTCATAGTTACGTATAGTGAACAACGCGGTTCTTCTCTGATTAATTTGCTGGCAGTAAGTTGGATCTAGTTAACGAGTTCTTCACGTTAGTTCAATACTCTTGTTCACTTAGGTCGGACCATGAGTGCTCTACGCCAAACGAAAACACTTCTGGTCGAATTCTGACTTCACAGTCTGTCCTCACTTAGTTGAACTCTCTACCAAAAATATAACATGTTCTTCTCAGTTTCTAAGTTCACGTTCATTTTTTCTCGTTCCAAAATGCTTCGCTTAGCAGATCAAATACATATTAACTCACTGTTAAATAAATAAACTCTCTCTTTCACTTGAGAATAAACAATCTACTACAAAACAAATTTGTATCCGTCCGTTCTTCTCAAAGTCTCTAGTCTCACTGTCTCATTCTTTCCTCCTGTCTTAATTTATGTTTACTCTAAGACCCAGCTGGACCCTGCCTTGGTCTCGAGATTCTCGCCTACTCATAAATTCTCGCATTTGATCACTTTTCTCAAAGTGAGTGGAGTACCCAACTGGTCAGTAACTGGACTGGTAAACAGGAAATTCTAATTATAACCAAGTCAAGGACACCAAGTACAATAAGGGGGTTTTGGGTTGTCCGACTCTACTGCCTAAATAACAGTGAAACTGTTACAAATATCTTGATATCTTTTTGATGTCGTTGTGCAATATCTGGTATGTTTCTACTGTCTTCATAAGACAAATCGGAGCCATCGAGAAATATAACAGCAATATGGGTCACGTTCTTCCAGACTCCAGACATTTCAGAAAATAAACGATGAATAAATTTGATTTTCCTTTCAAGAATCGTATAAAAAGTTAAATATGGTCTCTTCCTACCCGAGTTGCGATCGACTTTAAAATTTATTTCAAACTTCTCATATTCGAATGTATCATTCAACACTTGAAAGTATCAGGAACTGACGCCAACATTCGGAATGTTAACAGGGAACGTGTTACAGATATTACTCGATGAGTTGTCTGTGTGTCAGGTAGTTTGAAATACGTTTTAGAAACTGATACATAACAAGCTCCTGGTTTAAATATGTAAAGTCTTCTATTTCCAAATTCCCGCCATTTGTGAAATATTTATCATCAGTAATAGGTGTACCCACAAACAGTATATCCATCTCGTCAGTCAAGCAGTCATGTAAAGGGAAGTTACTCGACAGACTTCCAGGAATTACTGAAAATGTAAAATACGTTTGTTAACATTCAGATAATATTTTTATAACAGTAACATTTATATTTCTTGTCTCATGTTCAGAAGTAGTTTCAATATTAACCTTCAAGAAACCTCTAACTTTTCTCAGAACAAACATTACCAATAATATTGTTACATCCATCAATTTTTTAGAACTAACATTAACAATAACAGTGTTACATCTAACATTTGTTTAGAACTAACATTAACAATAATAGTGTTACATCCAACATTTGTTTAGAACCAACATTAGCAATAATATTATTACATCCAACATTTGTTTAGAACTAACATTAACATATTTATCAGACGTGTGTGTCCCATATACTTTGAGCTGTCAGAAAAAGACTATACCACTTTAGCATTCACTTTTTGTGTCAGGGATTTCAGTTATTCTTGAATTTTGTCAAGTTCAGTTTTAAAGAACGCACATGATGATATTATGAGATATTAATTGATGTAACGTGTGTATTGTCCATAACCCACTGGTCGACTTTTGCAAAGATGAACTGATTTAACGTGTAGACTGCTCGTCATCCACTGGTTCCAGTTTATGAGGTGACCAGATGTATCGTTCGTGTAGTACACATTGCCTTTATGATTAAGTTTGTATTAAGATTTCTTCTAACGGTTGTGTAGCGTATGTTGCTTACAAGATCAAGCTTGTGACGTGACTACATGTAACGTTAATGTAGTGCTTATCTCTCAAATAATCAAGTTTGTTTCTGTTAGTGATGGATATTACATTAAAAGGTATATGTGATCACGTCACAAACTTGATTCTTGGATTAGCACGTCAGAGAGTATGCAAAATAAAGGGAACAGACACACACACACACACACACATACATTGACATATCTTTTAAATATAGATATAGAGAAGGTTCCGTCTCCATGTCTGTTTAGGAGGTCCTCTTTTCCGTTTTCCTCACGGGTTTACCGTAAGTGCTTGTCTAGTGATAATTGACTGTGTTATCTGCAAGGTATGACAACCCATGCGGACATTGTCTAAAAGTGGGAGATGGTGGATGTTCTTGTGTAAATCAATATCCTGGAGAGCTATGCCGGCAGAAACATTATTTATGAAAAGAAAAAACCCAAGCGGACAGGTCAAAGGTGAGAAAGCAGGCTAAATGTGGACTTCTAGTCCTCCACATTGAGGGTTGTGCGAATGGCTAACTATACATCCACCTAAGAAAAGGATGTAGTTATAGAAAGTGAAAAGTTGTTCAAACCTGATAACATAATGTCAAGGAAGAAATGTTGCACAAACCTGATAACATAATGTCAAGGAAAATAAATTGCACTACCCTGATAACATAATGTCAAGGAAGAAAGATTGCACTACCCTGATAACATAATGTCGAGGAAGAAAAGTTGCACAAACCTGATAACATAATGTCAAGGAAGAAAGATTGCACTACCCTGATAACATAATGTCAAGGAAGAAAGATTGCACTACCCTGATAACATAATGTCAAGGAAGAAAAGATCTGTGTTGTACAATGATGTTTGAGTAAATAGAAAGAAAAGATCTGTGTTGTACAATGATGTTTGAGTAAATAGAAAGAAAAGATCTGTGTTGTACAATGATGTTTGAGTAAATAGGAAGAAACAATCTGTGTTGTACAATGATGTTTGAGTAAATAGGAAGAAACAATCTGTGTTGTACAATGATGTTTGAGTAAATAAAAGATTTATTCACCAAAATATTATGTTTAATTTCATGTTTCAGAAATAAGTAATTATATTCAGAAATAATTAACTTCTTAAATTAACATTGATTGTTGTAAATATATTTCTTGACGCTAGCTTCCATCTTAGTATGATTATCTTTATGCAAAACTATTTGTTCTTATTGTACGAGAGTAATCTACCTTTTAGAGTTGATTTCAAATAAGATTAAAATAATAAGTGATTATTTATTCGGATTAAGATGAAAGGAGATAGACAAGCATACAAACAGTTTACAAAAATCTTAGACAAACAATAGAATCTCTTTTCTTATAACAATGACATCTGTAATATTAAGTAAATACACATACTACTTTCTTCTCTTCTCTGATCTTGTTTTGTCTCACAGCGTCAGGATAAGAACACATTTCTAGAATGATCTTTTGTGTGCGCTTCATAGATAGTGTTTTTCACTGCCTCTGTTATTTCTTAGGTCCACCTTTTGCGTGGACAGTCTTTACTTGTATCCATTGTATCGAGTAACATTGCTCTTTGAGGCGCACTGTCTCTTGGTAATCTGATTATGTGGATGAACCATTTAATTGTGTGGTTTCTGGTCGATGTTCATTTGTGATGTTGATCCAACGTTTTTCCGGATGTCTTCATTTCTAAACCAGTCTCTTCTTGAAACTCCCAACATTCGTGTAGACACTGCATTTCTGTCTGACTAGTTTTCTTCTATCGTTTGATATCAGCGACAAGGTTTGGTGTTAATAGAAAATTATTGGTAGAAAGATTGTGTTGTACTGTGCTATTTTAGTGTTCATGTTGACATGTTTGCATTTCGAAATTAGTGCCATTTATCTTATGACTTGATTTACTTGATTGCATCTTTGTTGGATTTCGTTATTTGTTCTTCCATTTGCTGAACAAAATGCTCCATCTGTATGTAAAGTCTCTGACTTGCTTCAATTGAAGTTTGTCGATCTAAGTATTTATAGTTCTTTCTTCTCTATCGAATGTCATTACTTCTGTTTTGTCAATGTTTATTGTCATATTGTATTCATTACATATTAACTAAAGTCTGTTAATGTGTAGCTATTCATCTGTTGTTGATATGATTGTCTGATCGTTGGCAGAAAGAAAGTCGTTTAAGAGTTCTCCAATGTTGTTTCCTTGCACTGGTGTTAGCTATTTACAGATTTATTTGATATGTGTGATGACCAGCAGCGGTGATAGAACGCAGCCTTGTCTTACTCCTGACTCAACGTGGAACTTCTTTGATAGGCCTATGTTTGTTCTAATCGTACACTAGTTGTTTATATAGAGGATCTATCTTACACAGATTAATTAAGTGGTCATAACATAAACTATCATCAAACATATGAATGATAACATAAAGAGTGCCATATTTCTACAATGGGTACCAGTCGCTAGAAGATGTGACTAGAGCTCTGCTACTCAACACCTTTAGTCTGAGTTTGTCATACAATAACGGCTTGCTTATATAAAACTTGTGAAACACCAGAAAAACACAAAACACGTCTTCCTATTGGACAATAGTTTGATATTTATATGTCTTCTTCTTCTTCTTTGCGTTCGTTCTTTACCACCAATTTTAATCACTCTTTGTGATATGTTTGATCTTTGCCAAGAACATGTATACTTTGCACATTGGTTTGGTAGGCCCCTAAACGCATAGACTTCTATACGATTAGGACATGTGCATCCGATTTCATCCAAATCTCCTTAGTCGCCTCTTACGACATGCGGCGCAGGTAACAGTGGTTCTATTCTTTACACCACAAATTTGGACCCGGTAACCACTCGAGCGATATTTATATGTGATACTACAAACTACACTAAAACAATTGAGCAACAGAAGACTATACTAAATGAAAGAAATGTTCGTGAGGACATTATCCAGTTCATGACTTGCTACAACACTTGAAAAGATCGTGAGAAATATTAACGAATAATTGAAATATTGCTAATGTATTACACATGGAAGATACAAGAAACATATCCCAGCTTTTTTTCATTAACATAGAGTTAGAAAATAATAATAAGGAAAATGTTGATAGATGTTGCAAGATGTTGTTGGATGTTGGTAAGATGTTGGTGGGTGTTGGTAAGATGTTGGTGGATGTTGGTAAGATCTTCTTGGATGTTGGTAAGATATTGGTAAGATGTTGTTAAGATGTTGGTGGATATTGGTAAGATGTTGGTAAGATGTTGGTAAGATGTTGTTAAGATGTTGGTAAGATATTGGTAAGATGTTGTTAAGATGTTGGTGGATATTGGTAAGATGTTGGTAAGATGTTGGTAAGATGTTGGTAAGATGTTAGTGGATGTGTAACAGTTTCACTGTTATGTCTAGGGGTATATTCGGGGGTCAACCCAAACCACCCCCCCCTTTATTGCACTGGGTGTCCTTGGGTCTGTAGGTAAACCCTTTGTTTACAAATATTTAGTTGCTGACCAGCAGTTTACAAACTCAGAACATTAGTTTATCCCATGGTATTCGGGGACTCCTTTAATCTCGGAAATCTCGAGACCCGGGTAGGGTCAGCTGGGATTTGGGAGGACTTAAGTGAGTAGATATATATTCAGTTGGGACATAGACAAGCGGAGCAGTAAGTCAGAGAACACAGATAGAGAAGAGTAAGACAGAAACCACTGGAGAGCCAAATGAGAACCCCACTGTAGAGAACAAAAGCGGTAGTGATCGCATTTTAAGTGACTGACTATAGAACTGAAGTGGAAGAAATCACCATGAGTGACTGACGAGCGAGGTCAGGATGTGGAAGGAAATTTGATAGGTAAATTTTATATAGTTGTTCGTCGATATGATTCCAGAGGAGAATTAAGCAGACTAGCGTATTTTCATGTCTTGATAAATACCGCTGTGGTGGTGTATTAGATAACAGTGACGACACTGTGAAGTGTATTTAGAGTGTTTGAGAGAAACATTTTTTCCCCTATCTTCGTTGTTAATTGGCACGTCTAGTTGCAGATACCATTTAAAGTATGATTGCTGTATAGTATGGAACAATTATGATTGTGGAAGTCCAGTGTGTTGGACTTTAGACTATTCATTTAAGAGGATCAAGGGATTGTAGACTGTATGTAAGACATTTCCAGAAAGAATCAGACGGAGCACGCCAGCAGCCTTTTCCCATTTCCCAGAATTGTTTTCAAGTTTCAAGTCTTTTCAAGGAGATGGAACAGAGTATCGCCTGTCGCTATGTTTAAAACATTTTTAATAGAAATTTCCAACGAGTAACTTTCCAAAATTTGCAGTAGAAGAATCGAGCCAGCATCAAGATAATTCTAGGACAAGATTAATATTACGGACTAATGAACTGGGGTATTAAATTATGTCATATGATTTAAAGTAGCGTGTTATGCATAATTTAAACCTTTCTTTGGTTTACAGTATTGTATAATGAAGTCCATGAGGACTCAGGATGGATGACATAAATACATTCCTAGTTCAGTCGAACTTTAGTTATCTAGTTAGTGTTGATATTTTCTATAGTCATTCATGTTTTGTGTAGAGAGAGAGTGTTTTGTGTTTTCGAATGACCTTACTGTAGCCATTTCACGGGCTGTAATTTTTCTATTCTATTTCTTTTCTCTTTGTCTTATTGTTTTCTTTTCTTTCCTTTTTTGGGCCTTGTACCAGCTAGTCTGCTACAGATGTTGGTAAGATGTTGGTAAGATGTTGGTAAGATGTTGGTAAGATGTTGGTGGATGTTGGTAAGATGTTGGTAAGATGTTGGTAAGATGTTGGTAAGATGTTGGTGGATGTTGGTAAGATGTTGGTAAGATGTTGGTAAGATGTTGGTAAGATATTGGTGGATGTTGGCAAGATGTTGGTAAGATGTTGGTAAGATATTGGTAAGATGTTGGTAAGATGTTGGTAAGATGTTGGTGGATGTTGGTAAGATGTTGGTAAGATATTGGTGGATGTTGCCAAGATGTTGGCAAGATGTTGGTAAGATGTTGGTAAGATGTTGGTAAGATGTTGGTAAGATGTTGGTAAGATGTTGGTAAGATGTTGGTAAGATGTTGGTAAGATATTGGTGGATGTTGGTAAGATGTTGATAAGATATTGGTAAGATATTGGTAAGATGTTGGTAAGATGTTGGTAGATGTTGGTGGATGTTGGTAAGATGTTGATAAGATATTGGTATGATGTTGGTAAGATGTTGGTAAGATGTTGATAAGATGTTGGTAAGATGTTGGTAATATGTTGGTAAGATGTTAAGATGTTGGTAAGATGTTAAGATGGTAAGATGTCTATATTAATGTATGGCTCGAAACATGGACAATGAACAAGCAGTTAGAAGACAGAATTGATGCATTTGAGATGTGGATATATAGAAGAATAAGCAGAGTTTCATGGACAGAAAAACAGACAAATAAACAAGTTTTAGGAAAACTAGGCATGAAGAAACAATTATTAAGAGAAATAAAATTCAGACAAGTAAAGTATTTTGGGCACATAAAAGGCATGACACCATGATAAAACATTTACTAGAGGGGAAAGTTGAGGGAAAAGCAAGAGGAAGACCGAGAGATAAGTGGGAGGAAACTTTAAGAAATGGACAGGTTACAGTCTGGCAGTGTGCAACACCAAGGCGAAAGACAGAGGATGCTGGAGATTCATTGCAGCCAACCTTCGATGTGGAGACGGCACCTGATGATGATGATGAAGATGTTAAGATATTGGTAAGATGTTGGTAAGATGTTGGTAAGATGTTGGTGTGTAACAGACCAGCTGGTACAAGGTCCCATGAAAGTAGAGAGAACAAAATATGATACGAAAAGTATCGAGAAAGAAATAACTCAAGAATGCTCGAATGATGAATCCTGGTAAGGTAGTAGCTACCGCTAAATCCTTACATGCGTCAACATTAAATTTCAACACCAAAAGCCTCCTATACGAACTTATACAATGTTTATTTCGTGCATATCTGAATAAGCAAAAAAATAATGCATGTGCCGACCTTCTATGTGATAGATATTCATTGAAATTCACACGTTAGATATCTTCTCACACACAGTTATTAAAGAATGTCAAACTCCTACGTTATGGGTATTCACTACACATCACCACGCTGTTCACTACGCACAGAGTTAATAAAGAATGTCAAAATCCTACGTTGTGGGTGTTCACTATAAATCACAACGCTGTCCACTACGCACAGAGTTAATAAAGAATGTCAAAATCCTACGTTGTGGGTGTTCACTACAAATCACAACGCTGTCCGCTCCTCACACAGAGTTAATAAAGAATGTCAAAAATCCTACGTTGTGGGTGTTCACTACAAATCACAACGCTGTCCGCTACTCACACAGAGTTAATAAAGAATGTCAAAATCCTACGTTGTGGGTGTTCACTACAAATCACAACGCTGTCCGCTACTCACACAGAGTTAATAAAGAATGTCAAAATCCTACGTTGTGGGTGTTCACTATAAATCACAACGCTGTCCGCTACTCACACAGAGTTAATAAAGAATGTCAAAATCCTACGTTGTGGGTGTTCACTACAAATCACAACGCTGTCCGCTACTCACACAGAGTTAATAAAGAATGTCAAAATCCTACGTTGTGGGTGTTCACTACAAATCACAACGCTGTCCGCTACTCACACAGAGTTAATAAAGAATGTCAACGTTTTCTTCTCCATTTCTCTAAGTTCCGTCCACCTGACTTCACACTCTATCTCTTACGCTCATAGGGATCCAGATTACGTCCATCCCCTCAACTTCTCAACTCCCAAATAACTGAATATTCCTCTGAAAACCTCGACGGTATTTCTCTTGTACTTCAATGTATCCGTCCGACCTCCTCACTTCTCAAGTTGTAACTCTCCTACCGTTCAAACCAAAAGCTACCAATTGTCCCTTCTCTGGTTCGAGATCCTCGATTTTTACGAGGGTCCTCGCCTATCTCGGGTTAGAACCCTTTTCATGAATTTAACTCCCTACTGGTCAGCAACTGGCCAGTAGGGAGTTAACAATTTAAACAATTTAATACTAATAGTATTCAAAGACGCCCCGTGCAAAAAAATAAGGGTCGTGGGTTGACCCCGACTGTACCCCTAATTAGGATAACAGTGAAACTGTTACAGACCTACCCTTGTCATCTAGAACTTTAGCCCTATCTTAAAGTTCTAAAGTTCCATCCTTCTAATACTACCCTAAAATCCCCATTCCATCCTTCCAGTTGCTCCACCCAAAGTTACTATATCCTAAATCATACATACAAATCACATAGAATAAGTCCGAAAACAACCATCATGTGGGTAAAAGAAAAAAAAATATCTTTGTGCATATCATATTCCACTCTGGCTCACAAATACTACCACAATTTCTGATACGTCCACCTTCAAGGCAACATTTACATATGAAAGCCTCAAGTACATTTCTAGATCATCAATATCATTCAATCCTTGAAATGTTTACATACAAAAAAAAATACATCCACCATAACTCATGGTCACCTCGGTTACCCATCAGCTCTCTAAATGACCTAGTCCGGGTACGGTAATTGACCAGGATGAAAAAAACCTCACAGAACAGTATCAGGATCTAGCATACATATGTCAAAACAAAATTCATCATATTCATGTCAATTCAAACTTCATGTCATGAAAGTGCAATTCTCAAGATCCATTTACTTATAGCATGGTACTATGAAAAAAATCAATCTATGTACAACAAATTTACACGTCAATATATATCTCAATGCATCAATACATAACATAAAGTGAAAAAAATATATATATTTCATTGCAACTGACAATCAAAACGATAACCATCTGCGATTTAGTACCCTCAGATCTACTTGATCCGAATGTCCTAGCCGCTGATTATCTCATAATTTTCTCCCACTGTGCCCTCATGCACAGTTCCATATTTCAGCCGTTTGCCTCAATGTCCTTGTCTCACTCCTTCTCGGTTCCTACCTCAGAGGTTCAGCATTACCACTGAGTGCACCCCATTTTCACACAATCTTAACCATCCCCCCAAAAAAATCTCAAGCACCCTGGGTTCAGTCCAACCTTCCCGACGGACTCAGTCCTGGTACCATCCTTAGACCAGGACGGTAACATAGATATCCCGTTCGGACGATCTCAACACACATTCATCCTGTCAAAGCAATACCATTATATTCATATAAATTCCACTACCTGGTACTTAAAGCACCAATTTTAAACGTCTTTATAAACATAGCAGAGTATAACAATAATCAATTTAAGTTCAATACACATCACCAACAAAGGCAGGATTCAGCGCCTTCATATCCAAGGTAAGCAAAATTATTAATCAATATCAATTCCAACTGCATCAATACAAGGTAGTAATGTAACGAAACATCAAAGATTACACAGCGCACCTACAAAAAAAAATGATTACAACAATCTGAGATCTGTCGAGCCAATGCAAGACACCCCTAGCCGGATAGATAATGTGCTCATGGAGAACAACAGGCGAACAAATTGCTGGTGGGTCTTTCCATTATACATTTAATGGGCATTTTCCTAACACACCATTTCTCTAACCCCTCCTCTTTACACAACTCTCAATTCCAAGTACAATTCTCGTGCGCCTCGGCATTACTCTAGTGCCCTCACACTTTTACACAAAATACTAAGTGACCAACAAATTTAACCAGGTCAAAAGCTCATTGACACATTGGTTACACATATAAAAAATTCACAATATTTACATCTTCTGATCAACTCTTCCTCCGCAGACTAATCGCAACGCGATTGTCAATGTTTAAAATCTGTCAACCAAGTAATTCCCCTTCCTGGATAGGAAACTTTAAAAAAATATTCAAGTTACTTCCACGCGCACACTCATCACTATCTCCCAACTATTAAGGCCCGTTATCTCCTCTAAATATTTCAAAGATGATGCATATCTCCAATGCATCTCTCCTCTATCTCTAATGCACATCCAACATATTTCTCAGTGCACACAGTGTTACCTTTATATCAAATGCACACACAGTACTATCTCTTAATACACATGCACACACAGTGCTATCTCTTAATATAAATGCACACACAGTGCTACTCTTATTACACATGCACACACAGTGCTATCTCTTAATATAAATGCACACACAGTGCTACTCTTATATCAAATGCACACACAGCGCTACTCTTATATCAAATGCACACACAGTGCTACTCTTATATCAAATGTACACACAGTGCTACTCTTATATCAAATGCACACACAGTGCTATCTCTTAATATCCAATGCACACACAGTGCTATCTCTTAATATCAATGCACACACAGTGCTATCTCTTAATATCCATGCACACACAGTGCTATCTCTTAATATCAATGTCTGCTCTACAGGCACCACTCTATCAAATGTCAATGCACTGTTTTCATAGTTGTTCAATTTCTCACCCCCTTTTCATAACGCAATTTCCATTTCCTTACCGCCGCCAGTTGCATCTACTTAACAGACTTTTTCTTCCTACCTTCGACACCTTGAACCACTGCTGCTACTTCTTTCTTCTTAGCAGGCGTTTTCTTCCTACCTTCGTCTTCCCGAAACAGATCATTCCATTCACGTAGCTCTTCGTTCTCTAAGTCATATTCTGCTACTTCTCTTTTCAGTTCGTCAATGCGGTTGAATAGACTATTCACCTCATCCAGATGCCCTTTTCTCTCCTTTTGTAACATCTTTACCTGTCTTCAGCGCCGATGTATCTTCTTTATTACTTACTTCCACACTACATATTCTTTGTATCTCTTCATATTCTTCATTTTTCAACTCGTTTATCTCATCGCATAGATCCTCTATTAACTCATCTTGCTTGTATTTGTCTACCTGTAACCTCTCTAGTTCTTCTTGTTTTTCCTTAACTTCTTTCTGTAACTCTTTTATCGTCTTCTTCAACCCTGTTAATTCTTTCTTTCTCGCCATTTATACTCTATATATTTCCTCCCTACTCATATCTTCCTTATTGTTCCAATTACCCTCACTTTCATCATCTCCTACCGCTATGTCTCTAAATTCTTTCTTGGCTTCATGTCTATCTTCCTTATTCTGGACAGCTCTTATTTCCTTAAAGCAATTTATGGAATAAATACGCCTGTCTCTAAAAACACTACTTCTCCCTGACCTCTGTCCTAAATTTCTGCTTCGCCTATAATTTCTGCTAGTGCACTCCATAGCGAAATGCCCCACCCCATGACAGTTGAAACATATCAGGCGCCTAAAAAAGAAACCTCTAACCTACTACCCCTTCTAACATAAGTTTTCCCTGCTTCTGTCATGTTGTCAATTTATCGCATACAAAATAGGTTATTATGATGAATATTTTGCTTCATAAAAACATCCAACATCAATGGTAACTACAGAACACAATTCAAGAATCACTAAACTAACTACCTAAATATTCTTTACCGTCTAAAATCTACACAGCTTATTGTTGACCTAATTTCACAGTTCGATGATTTCCCGGAATTTACTACTACACACTAATAACTAATTTTACCTATGATCTATATAGTGACTAGTAAAATTATTGTGGCCGCGACAACTCTAATTCTACATCCTGGGAACTTTAGCACCAAAAAGACTCTTGTAACAGACCAGCTGGTACAAGGTCCCATGAAAGTAGAGAGAACAAAATATGATACGAAAAGTATCGAGAAAGAAATAACTCAAGAATGCTCGAATGATGAATCCTGGTAAGGTAGTAGCTACCGCTAAATCCTTACATGCGTCAACATTAAATTTCAACACCAAAAGCCTCCTATACGAACTTATACAATGTTTATTTCGTGCATATCTGAATAAGCAAAAAAATAATGCATGTGCCGACCTTCTATGTGATAGATATTCATTGAAATTCACACGTTAGATATCTTCTCACACACAGTTATTAAAGAATGTCAAACTCCTGCGTTATGGGTA